>OY740766.1:66701311-66962191 GCA_963513935.1 Aphrophora alni
AAGTCAAATTTTCTGTGAATGTTTGATCAACAAAGCTAAGAAAGGAAAATTTTACGATGACTAGTTAAGTCTTACTTTCACCAATCTCCAATTTAAAAATTGAGAGAGGAAACATTTTATTCTGTTAATCATTACTGTTGAACTTTTCTAGAATGTTTTCAGCAGCGTTTATAATTGAAAACAACTCCGAAGCCGGAAATAACAATTTTTTGTTTGAAGTACATAAGCACAGGAATGTCTACCTCATTATACTATAGAATGAATGAAGGAAAGGGGAATTAAATGATAATGAATGTGGAACACATAATTTTAGATATTGGTTTATAGAGGCTATTGATTCGCAATTTTTAAATTCATGCTTATACTTACATATTTTTAAAGAACACATTATGTCTTTGCTTTTTTGACAATTGAATTTTGATAAATTTCCATTATTCGTACCTATTTTCATTTAAAACTCTGAAGTTTGAAATACAATTATTGTTTACTTTATTTTGTTTTGTCCGTCAAGTGACATCCTTTTTTTAGGCGTTTCGGAGATTTACTCCATCATCAGATAATTACCACTTCTGAGCTCTTTAAAACATTTAAGATACACGTAAACACAGACACTTATAATATGAAATATTTAACATTGGGATGGCTCGTGTTGTGGTCCAAGGACAACTGCCGTCTCATGGTTGTGTAAACCTATGATGATGCTTATCTGAATCTGAAATCTCGTCTTGTATATTGATTGCTGTATCATAGAGCGTGTTCAAGGTGAAAAGATGCTGATCATTCAAAAGTTATTTTTTTATAGTTTTGCTTTGTATATTTCATACTTCTCGATAGTATCCATAATTTTGCATATATGAAATGGTTTCAAATTGGTTTCAAAATCCGTATAGCTATGATTTTAAACTCTCAGGTGGCGTACATAATTTGATTTATTTCCATTAATGTTCTTCTTTGGTAAATGTTCTTTAAGTCTTCGATGTAACACTCTTCTTGTTTGTCTAAGGTAGATTAAATAACACTCGTCGCAAATTAATTATAAACCCCGGTCTTATTTCTCAACAGCTTGTCTGGTCTTAAACGGTGTAACTTCTGGATGTTGTTGTTGGTGCGAAATGACGTGGTAATATGTAATTTCTTGTAATTATGATATTCCTTAAGATGTCTCCGTATTCCCACGCTATGTATGTAGTTTTTTCTTTAGGTTGGAAACGTTTGGAATATTTCATTTAATTTAACATTTTGGTGATCATCGAACTTTTTTTAACCATTGGCTAAGGCAATATAGTTAATTGTCCTAAGTTCCTCCAAATAATTTTCCTGCTAGAGTGGTTTTGTGAAAAAGCTGTGTAAAATACTACTATATGCTGCTGTTTATTGAGACATGGGATGATGTGATGTACAATGTATCTTAATATCTGTGGTTGTGGGTTTCCTGTAAATCTTATATAGGAATTTGTCTTGTATAAGTTTTATAGCTGTTATGTCGAAAAAAAATATTTTGTCCTCCGCTTCTATTTCATATGACTATTAATACTACTCAAATAATTATTTAGTTTTTATATCTCTGTCTAATGGTACCATTGAAAACAAAAAACGTATCATTCACATATCTTGTATAAGATATGATTCGACTGTGTAATTTGTTTAGGTTTTATAAGAGATATGTATTTTTTAAATGGTTCAGATATATATCGGATACCAAACCAGAGAGTAGCGAACTCTTTGATGGGCATGTTGTCTGTTTTTTACAACTCTGAGTGCTAACGACACGTGACTAAAAATCTATTTTGGGTAATAAATGTAGTACCATTTACTGCAATTGAAGTGATTTTAGAATGGAGTCAGGTCCTTATAAAATTTTGTAAAGTAATGAAAAACAAGTATATTATTTTAACCTTCTTATTGTTTCAATTTTTTCCACTTACGTTTTTACCAATCTGTAGGCTGCTGCTAGTAATGTGTCTGTTAAATATTTGTTCATAAAATATGTTTTACCTGTTTTTCTACATTAATAAAAAAAATCATGTTTCCAAAAAAACAACAATAATTTCTATTCCTTTATTTAATTCTAACTTTAATAAAATTGGAGATTGGTTAGAATGACGTGTTTTTGAAATGTTTGTAATTTAACATTCTTTACTACAAAGTATAACGTAAGACACGTAAACATATAAATATCTCAAAAAACATCGAAGCAAGTATTCTGACTATCCTATTCACTGAAATGGATTTAAAAACAATTTATTTAATCAAGACTTTGTTTTAAAATTCTACCACCAATAACAACAGTGAAAAGTAAAATCGTTTTGATAAATACTTTGTATATGCTTAAAGGTTCTTTCTAAAAATTTTAGAGACTATGTATTTCATACATTTTAAGATTAAATAAGGTAAAGAATATTCCTTACCAGTGAACTCAAGTCCTCCTAACTTCCAGGTTCCTTTCTTAGTGACTAATATACTGCTGGGGCAAACATTTCTGTGAAGAACATGTCCTGAATAATGGAGAAAGGACAACGCTTCAGTGATCTGAAATAACAAGGAAACGATCACTTTCAGATAGATGTATAATGCGAAAACTGTGTATGTACAAAAACTTTACTGAATCTATTATGTGAAAATAAATTTTTATTCATCATTATTTATTGAATGTCTATTACTTTTTATTTCAAAATATCAGTTGTAATTATCAATATGTATTAAGCAATATAAATTATATTAATAACAACATTTATTTTTCTATAGTGAACCCAATTTTACATGTAAATTTAGATTTTAGGGCAGACAATATTCATAATTTCCCTGATAATTTAAAATAAATTATTAATTTACGATATGTTTTTAAAAGACCACAAGAAGAAAATAAAACTAATATGATAAATTCAAACATGGACAACAAATATTCAAACTTAGAACTAAATTAAAGGAACCATATGTAGTCGAAAAAAATTTTTTTTTAATTTTATTATTTTTTTAAGCAAAGGGGGTTAAAACTATTGTAAATAATTTTTGAAGTCAGAAGAAAATTTTGATTGAATTACCTAATTAATGAGCAAGTTCAATTTTTTAATCCTTTGATTGTTATATTGTTTGTTTAGAACCGATAAGCTCTGAATATTTCTTTTAACCTAAATTAAACAAATAAATATATTTCACAATTCCAATTTGACATACAGACCTAGTTTATTTTGTAAAACTACCTCAAAATGATCATCTTTTATTCATATACCCAGCGGGTTACAAAAGTTTATTAATGAAATATTTAATTTGTTGATCATGAAATTTTGTCATTATTATGTTGAACTTAGTTTGTAGCACTTTTTTTTAAGCGTTAGACTTTGACATTATTTTATACAATAAAATTGTTTTTTTCACTACTCTTACCTATTGTATGGTTTAGAAATTACCTATTATATAGCGATCATCTGGATGAAATTTAATATTTTGTTTTAAATTAGAAATGTTATAAATATAGCATATAGTGGCCTAGAAAAAAAATGTTTTTCGGGGATTATGTGTCAAAATTGGATATATTTAATAAATTGAACACACACACACACACGGAATTATTATACGTAAAGTAATTGTTTTATTTAATTGAAATGCATTTACACTTTTCCTATTATTAATAAACTCTTCCTAAGGTAATAACAAATCAGTTAACAACACGATAATAACAAATAAGTTAACAACATGAACTTTGATATACTAGATACAAAAATTGCATAAAATAATCTAAAAATTGAGTCTTTTAAGAACTACAAGAGAATAAACAAATTCGAATTTGCTAAAAATACAATTAACACATTAAGCATTAAAAATTACTACAGTTGTTTCACTAATTTTTAATTTATTCATGCAAAATTAATCAGATTTTCAACTATAACTATTATTTTGTAAAGTAAAACACACTGTCATTTTGTAAATTACAAACAAATGTCTCCAGTTATTCGAAAAAACCAATTCAATATAATATTTTCAAAAAACAGATTGTGTATTTCACCTCCGCCCTTTGTCAATGAAGCCGAGAGTGCAAGATGAGAAATATATAATTTTATTTTATATTGATTATCTAAAACATATTTATATATTCATCTTCTAGTGAAACTGTATACATACTTATTAGTGTACATATATACATAGTATTGAAAATATAACAAATTACAAATTTATGAAAGCTTATATTTTGTTTTTACCAAAGCAAATAAAAATGGAAAACGGAACGCCAACAAACAAACTCGAACCTGAATCTAAAATATTGTTTACTTAATTGTAAAATAAAAACTTCCTTCCTCACTACTTTCATAATAATTTTGGTTTATGGGAATTAACATCTTTTTTGAGATTTATTGGGGGAAAAAACAAATAATTTATTAGTCGCACGGCAGCTACGCTGTTTTGTTCAACGTCGATCCCATAACAACGTATATCATAAACATAAATTGTTTAACAGTATATGTAAAGAAAACAAAGCGAAAAACTGCATTCCCTCGCTAATTAGAACCACTAACCATAGTTTTAATCTTCCAAATACAGCAACAAAGTTACAACCAAAGTAACAAAGTCCTTTACCTGTTATTTACTTATAGAAGAAAAATATGAACTAAAATAGTAATAAATGCTTTGGAACATTTTTCAAGATGATCGTTTCGTTGTTGTTACTCATTAATTTTCAAACAAAATTACATTATAGTATTAAATAACAATTGATAGTATTAAATAACAAATACTATCACTAAATTTAATTCGTAACCTCAATAAAGTAGTTCGTATTAGTCAACATCACGTATACTATAAACTTTGTCGTTAAATATATTGCTGTCGTAAAATAGTTTAGAGTCTGTATGAAAGGTAAATTATTCAGTAAACGTAGAACATAACTTATAACTGAGGCGCAGTTCACGTGGAAACATTTCTACTCGTGTAAAGTAATTTAGAGAAATCTTAGTTTGCTATCGTAACTTCAATGTAGTAAATAATGAATTCATATAATAACTTTAGTCTAAATGTTGTCATTAACAATTCTAAATGTTATTGATATTTGTGGTAGTTTATTTGTACCGAAGATTGTTTAGGATGAAGATGTTAAACATTAAAACGAAATTTAAATTTGTATTTCACAATAAATTACGAGTATTTTGCACCAGGTCATCCGGATTGAAAATATCCTCCGACACAATTTTACTTTCTAGAAAAATTTTCTTTCTATGGAAAACGTTTTGTAATTAAGTAAAAATTAAAAAACTTACATGGATGTATCTGTTTGAAACCTTTGTCTCCAATTTGTTAGTTTTTTTTTTTTTTTTTTTTTTTCAATTGTAGTTTCTATCTGTCTATTGCACTACAAACATAACTGCTGGACAAAATTCAATTTATTCTTGGTAATATTTAGGTGATTAATTTTTCCGTTTTTGTTATTCAAAAAAAGCATCTGCTATAAAGTCACAGCAAATAAAATCGATTTCCTCAAAATCTGTCTCAATTATTTTTATAATTTACTCATAACCAGAGCCTAAGGTAGAACAAAACATTAATGCCATTTTCCCAAAAATATCTGTTTGGTAATTATCAGAAACCAGTAAAAAACAATGCTGGATTTTTGGAAATTTAATTATTTCTAAATCGGCTAATACACTTTCAAATTTTATTGGAACGTGAAATGTGAAGATTTAAGATTATGTGAATTATTTATGGAATGTGCCCAGCTACGTGTAAAATAAATTTACGGATTATGAATACATAAATTGACAAAACAAAACATTATTGACCGCCGTGTTTCTTTATTTTTAATGTTTTTTTTTAAAATCTTCTGTACCTGCTAAATGGGGGACAGATACTTTTGATTTATTCATTGAATAGTTTTTGTGTCAAAGAAGAAATGTTATTGCTCAGTTGATTTTATTTGTTGTTCTGATTTAATATTATTAATTCTCAGACCAGAATATAATATCTAGCCACAAATAACATGAATCGCAATATTTGTCTAACGGTCATGAATAGTATATATATATAAGACGTTAATATATTAAACTTACTTGTAAAATACCGTACTTCAGTTCAATATCGAGGAAATGATATTCCCTAGCATGCGCAGATCTTGATGTATTTTGTGGTTGTGTGTGCTGAGATGCTCCCGTCGCTGGAGGACCAACACCACCTCCTCCTCCGGTTTCTTGAAAAGCTAAAATATTTGCTAAACTTGCTAAAACAGGCTCTGAGGCAAATGCCAAAGTTTCATTACACTCTTCGATCGGATGTAGAACTTGGAGTATCTTTGGATGACGAAACCTCTCTAGTTGCCGGACACTCCCTCTTAATAATTCTGTCACTGTTTCTTTTCTTTTTGGTTTGTGAAGTTTTTCTGCGCATCTTTTCTCAAAAACGAACACAGACACTTCCTGAAAAAAAAATATAAGTCTTAGTCATATATAAATAAATAAACAAATATATATATATGTATAGGTATATAAATACATTTTGTGCATAAAGATTTCTTTCATGTATGAAGATACTGGTGATATAAATAAATGTACGTGGTCATAAAAACTCGTTGTGGGTATGATATAAACTACAATTATACTGCGACTCAAATACTGGAGGCTGACTTGACTTTTTTTATCCGCTATCTTCGATCTTGTTAGAAAAAAAAGCTCAACTTAATCTCTCAAATTAGTCTCTGCCTCGTGATCGTGAAGTACTTGTTATTCGTTTTCTGTGGGCAACAAACTGTACAGAATTAGACATTCATGCAGTGTATAGAAAGAACATTATTTTATTTTTTTATTTTTTTTTTATTTTTTTTTTCTTTATTTTTACTGCAACTAGTTCTAAGAACTAACAATCAGCTTAAATCTAACAACATAACATGTAATTCTGACAACATAACATGTAATATTTAGTCCAGGTTAACCCATCGGCGCTCCTAGTATGTTGATCTATGATGTCAGCTCAAAAGGCTTAGTCCTCTTGAGTCTTCTATGAAGTTCATCGTTGTTGAGAAGCTTGCACGCCTCCTCATTAATGTGATTTTTTAGCCGTCTTTCATGGCTTTGAGCACATTTTTTAATTTCTTCAGCAACAGTGGTCACTTTTAAATCCCTATGTAGATCGCAATTACGAACATACCATGGTGCATTAGCCTATCATTCTCAAAGTTCTATTTTGGAATCTCTGAATAATTTGCCTATTAGCATTTCTAGCACATCCCCATAGCTGTATGCCATAAGTCCATATGGGTTTCAGCACTTGTTTATATAGCTTTAGCTTGTTGTGCAGGGATAACGTGGACTTTCTGCCCAACAGCCATTACATCTTTCTCAACCTGATGTTCAGTTCATTGTATTTCTTTTTAACATGCTCTTTCCACCGAAGCTTGGCATCCAGAGTCATGCCTAGGTATTTCGCTGAGTTAGAGTGTGGGATCACAGTACCATTGACGATAATATAAATATGATTATGTATCTTTTTATTTGTATAATTAACGTGGACTGACTTAGATTCATTAAGTTTTATGCACCATGTTTGGGCCCAACTGTTTATATAATCTATTTCTTCTTGCAGTTTTCCAGTTGACTGCTCAATTGTATCGCCTACAGATAGCACAGCAGTGTCATCAGCAAACGTAGCAATATAAGTATCTGGGAGTCTTGGCGTAGGAATATCTCTGGTATACAGGAGATACAGTAATGGTCCCAAAACACTGCCCTGCGGAACACCTGCCTTAATCTCTTTTAAATCGGAGTAAGCTTCTTCTTGCTTTACCCTAAAAAACCTATGAGATAGATATGATTTTAATAACATACTGTGGCCTTGTGGAAGCAGGTTTTGAAGTTTTTTGATCAGTCCAGCATGCCACACTTTATCGAATGCCTTCTCGACGTCGAGGAACACCACTGAGCAAATTTTTCCATTTTCAAATGATTTCTCTATGACATCGGTGATCCTGTGGATTTGATCAATGGTAGAATGCTGATTCCTAAAGCCAAACTGGTGGGATGGGATTAAGTTACTGCTATGAATAATGATGCTTAATCTTTTGAGAAACAGTTTTTCAAATAGTTTGGCCATTTTAGGTAACAGTGATATAGGCCTATATGAAGTTACTTCTTGGGGTTCTTTACCAGGCTTTGGTATCATTATAATTTCAGCAACCTTCCATAGGCTTGGAAAATGTTTCAGTCGAATCATAGCGTTAAACACATTCGTCAACTTGATCATAGCCCTTATGGGCAGTTGTTTTAGAAGTTCTCCAGTAACAAGGTCATAGCCAGGCGCTTTCTTCATCTTAATTTTGTTAATTTCATCCCTCACTTCCTTAGTGGTGACAAACGGAATAGCCGAGTCAGTTTGTATGACATTTACACAATCCAGATCACAACTTTGGTTCTCATTTGACTGGAATATACTTACAAGATAATTTGTCTCAGCTTTTTCTTGATTGCTCCTAGCCCACTGGCCATTTGTCTTTTTAATAGAAGGAATATGAGATATTGATTTCTTCAAACATTTTGTCGCTCGCCAGAGCGAGTATTCAGTACTTTTATCATCCGTCAATTCAGATAAAAAAGTATTAACTGATTCGTTCTTTATTACTCTAATTTCATTTCTCAAATGCTGAGTAATCCTGTTGAGAGCTGTTTTATCTTGCGGAGCTCTTGTTTGATGCCATCTTCTGCGCAGTTTTCTTTTAACAGCAAGAAGCTCTTTTATTTCTTTAGGATAATTCATCCCTGCAGTTTTCCTCCGTATTTCAGGTGTACTACTCCATGCAGCATTTTGAATATCTCTAGTTAATTTATCCACTTCCTCTTCAAGCTGATCAATGGTTTTTAATGGAACAGATAAATTGATATTGGCTTCTAGAATATTTTTGAAGTGATTCCAATCTGTGTATTTGTTAACTAAGGTTGGGTTATTTTTTTTTATAATTACTTGATCACTTACTGTCAAGTAGATAGGCGAATGGTCTGAACTAAGATGTAGTCCTCCTTCAACTTTAATAAAATGTTTTGAAATATTTCTAATTATAAAAAAATCTATAAGATCTGGTAGTTTTTTAGGATCTGTTGGCCAGTAGGTTGGTCTGCCAGTAGATATAAAGTCGCAGTTGCATTTCTGTGCCGCTTCATAGAGTGCACGCCCTTTTGTTGTAATCAGTCTTGACCCCCAATGGGTGTGTTTAGCATTAAAATCACCTCCAATAATGAATGAGTGTCTTTGTTGAGTCAGTAGTTCAACAAACTGATCAGCTTCAATAGCATATCTTGGAGGGCAATAAATGGATGTCAAAGACAAAAGCTGATTAGTCATTGCTACTGTGATTGTAGTTGCTTGGATTTCATAAGACGAATACTTAGCTTCTTCATAGTGTTTAATACAACTCCTAATTATAACTGCACTACCTCCCCGAGCTCTATTATCTGGATGAATAGTATGATATACATTATAGTCTTTTATTTTAACGAAAGAATGTTTTGTAAAATGTGTTTCTGATACTAAACAAACATCTATTTTTTCCGTATTTAGGACAATACTTAGTTCATGAAGGTGATTTAACAAGCCATTGGCATTCCATTCCATAATTCTAAGGTTGCCATTCATCATTTGTCATCATATAACTTTCTAATCTGGTTAGCCGAGAATTTAACTGTTGATTAATTTTTGTAATATCTTTGATTTCAGATAAAATTTTAGTTAAAATATCATCACTTTTTTTAGAAACAGGTCTAATGTCGTGCTGCTCTGATTTATCTAGGGCAGCTTCTCTGTATGTGGTAGGCCGCTTGATCTTCTCCACATTATCCTTATCCTTGCCCGGATCAACTACCGTGTTAGTGCGGTGCATTGGAGTTTCAATTCTTGATATTTTAGGTTTCCATTTGTTCTCTCTTAAATTCTGCAATGCTTTGACAACCCGACATCCTCTATAATTAGCCGGGTGTTCCTCACCACAGTGAATGCATTTTGGTTTGTCTGCTGCGACTTTTTTACATTCTATTGTTAGATGATATCCTGCACATTTAACACACCTTGGCTCATTTCCACAAAATTTGCGTGTATGCCCATATGCTTGACACTGTTTATATTGTGGAATTAACTTCGATCTTCTAAGTGGTTCGATTGTCACTTTCGACCCCATGATCCTGTCAGTAGCATAAACTTTGTTGATGTCAGTTCCAAATTAGTCTCTGCCTCGTGATCGTGAAGTACTTGTTATTCGTTTTCTGTGGGCAACAAACTGTACAGAATTAGACATTCATGCAGTGTATAGAAAGAACATTATGATGGTGATAGTATTGCTAGAAAATGTTCACATTTGTTCCGGGATACAGGGATTAAAGTCCATGACAAAGATAGAACTGGACGACTATCCAACAAGTGAGAAATGAATTTGTTGAAAAGGTGAAAGAGAAAATCCAAGAAAACTGGCGTTTCAAAATTACGAATTATTGGGACCTTTTCCTTCAGGTATCAAGAACAGTTTTGTACAAAGTGATACTAACAAGATCTCTAGCATTATTGAACAGAAAAAATGCTTAATGGCTAAACTTCTCCCTTATGACCACAAAACCAAGTCGATGGGTACGGCGCTTTGACATGAAAGGTAATGAATTCCTGTCATGTTGTGACAGTCGATGAAACTTTGATGTCGTATGTCAACGGGGAGACAAAAGATCAGTCGAAAGTGGGGCCACATTAGCTCGCAGCGAAAACTTTTGAAGTGCCGGCAAACATTTTCTGCAAGAAATTTCCTGACAAGTAACTTGTACTATACTAAAATGTGTACTTCTGATGAATTTCATGTAATGAGGAACTACAATAAACTCTGCAGTTTAATGTGACACTTTAAGAAGGCTGAGAAAACCCTTTCAGAAGCAACATCGTAACATGTTGCTTTCTGGTATTTATTTGTTAATTTTTTTTATATATTTCTTGAGTTACAACGCTCGTAGGCATACTGCCACACACGTACTCGAGGTCTACTGGACATTTTCAAAAGGAAAGTGTTTGATCATCCTCCGTACAGGCCATATTTAGATTCTAGTGACAATCTTTTTTTTATCATGAAAAAATGGCTAATTCACAGTAGATTGAAAACAACGATGAGTTGAAGGACAGCGTCATGGCTTAACTCAGAGGCGGCGCAGTTTTACTACGAGGGTATTAACAAACTTATCAACGGCAGGACAACTGTCTTAATGTAGGAAATTATGTAGAAAAATATATTATAGTTGTAACTTTCATTCGTGTATAATAAAAAAAATATGTGTGCGTGTGTGTACAAAAAAAATATAGTTCTAACCATCAGGAAGACTGTAAATTGAACATTATTTCTGTTTTAGTGCCACACTATAATGTGTTTACTTTATTTATATATATTGCAGCACGGGGAATCTAATGTTCGTATACTTGCTGCAGCGATTGGTTTTTATTACACTAGAACCTTGTAGGTCACCTACGTGTGGATTTTATTATATCTTGTGTTTAGTTTGAGTGGTGACTGTCGTTTTTATCTACAGACTTCAGATGACGACAACGTTGAAGAATTCCAAACAAACAAAACTTTATCATATTCTTTACTTCATATGTTAAGACTAGTCATAACTAGAGGATGAATTTGGTTTGATTATAATTATATATATACTATTTACTTCATACATTGGGTAAAATAAATTCGATATTTAAAACTGTAAAAACTAATTTCGTTGTAAATTATTATAATTTACAGGGAAAGTATAAAAGTAAAGTTCGGGATTTAAGTTGTTATAATGACCTGTCGGAGCGGGGATTTTAGAATTGACTGAGGATAGATGTACTTACATTTAGGTATTAGAAGGATTTCGAAATTATGCGTATTCAGTAGAAAATGCCGTGGTAGAAATTAGAAAGGAGATTGTCTTGAAGGGATCAACTCTCAGACACCGATAGAAATAGATTGCCGTCGGGATCAGCCAACAGACCACTCGGAAGTTGGAACGTTCGTCCTGAGAGGATCTGCCTTCTGTCAACGAACGGGGAAGTCCGTGCTACCGAGATTAGCCGACATACCACGGAGGTAAACCTCGACAAGAGGGGATCTGCCTTCAGACAACGAACGGGAAAGGGCGTGCTAACGAGATTAACCGACAGACCACGGAGGTAAACCTCGTCCCGAGGGGATCAGCCCTCAGACAACGTACGGGGAAGTCCGTGATACCGATATTAACCGACAGACCACGGAGGTAAACCTCGTCCCGAGGGGATCAGCCCTCAGACAACGTACGGGGAAGTCCGTGATACCGATATTAACCAACAGACCACGGAGGTAAACCTCGTCCCGAGGGGATCAGCACTCAGACAAGGAACGGGGTGTACGTGTTATGGGATTAGCCGACAGACCACTAATGGAAAGACAGTTAAGGAACTATAAAGAATATAAGAGAATTTATATAACAAGAGCAGCGAGACAGTGTGTGTGAGAAAGACAGAGGAGTGTTATAGGTCATTGTGAAATAGAAGGATTTTGAAGCAACGAGGTCTGTGGTTATAGGTCTCTCTGGTTGCATGCGAATGTTTCCCACTCTGCAAGACCTTGGTAGGTTTAGTATTTCTCTCTCTCTCTCTCTCTCTCTCTCTCTCTCTCTCTCTCTCTCTCTCTCTCTCTCTCTCTCTCTCTCTCTCTCTCTCTCTCTCTCTCTCTCTCTCTCTCTCTCTCTCTCTCTCTCTCTCTCTCTCTCTCTCTCTCTCTCTCTCTCTCTCTCTCTCTCTCTCTCTCTCTCTCTCTCTCTCTCTCTCTCTCGAGTATGCGTTAATTATTTACAAGTTTAAGCATTACAATTGAACACAACTATATTTACATATTCACAACAAATTAGCGCAACGATGCAAAGGTGTAGACCAATTAAAATAGTCACCCTCTCTCATAAAGGTATCTGAAACTTCCTTTACGTTTACATTTTCAGTCGTTTATTATTGGGGTACTTTCATATAAATAACGATTATAAAGGGATGCAACAAGGTGGAAGTCCAAGTCTTTATGATAAATCATGACCTTTTTTAAAAACTTGATGTTTTTACTTCTCGTTGATCGTTCAAGACGATGGAACAGCGTAATGTATGGAAACTCCACCACTAGACACAAACCTATGTAACTTGTAGAGCCAAAGTAAAAGTTACGAGTTAATCCTGCGTATATCAATTAAGCCACACTTCTCGTCTATAATAAGTGTTTTTATTTTGGGGGTGGAGTTAGGACTATCTTTTTATTGATGTTTAGGTCTTAACGGTCCTTGTTGATGTATATATTAGTCTGTTCTAGCTTCGCTTGAATCAATGTCTAAGACAAGGAAGGGCTCGAAGATGTATATATGTGAATAGCGCATGAAATATGAAGAAATGACTATTTAAAATTGATGTGATTTTAACATTTCATTGGATTCTTCTGAATTCTAATAGGGTGGTATAATATGAGCTCACTACATCAAATTGCATGTTCGTATCTTAAAATTTGTGGCCGCTATCGTGTTTACGAACAGACTACCACAACAATACAACGACAACGACTACAGACGGACGATATGTCAAAAAAATATATATTTTCAGTTTCCATTAGTCATAAAAAGCAGATTAGGAAAAAAACCCAGATGTTGAAATTGTAACGTATACCAAACTTACCCTGTACTTCGTATACTGATTTATACAAAGTCTCCACTCAAACTATACTGAATAGAAATGAATTTAACTGTAAGCGAACAGGAAGATTGGTGACTGATTAGCGTGCAGTTTTACCCAGTAGAATTTGTACCCCCTTCTGTTTCTATTGTAGACTGTAGATAATTTTACAAATTTTCGCTTCTATATCAAAATTAGAGCTGAAATCTACTTAAATATGAAATAGTTACAACACTATGCCTACAATGGACTAATGGATCTTTTTTTTCTGTTAGAGACTTTCTTTTTACAAATTTTGACATTAAAAAACCTAATAATATTGAAAGTTCCTAATAACTACAGTTTTTTTTCGTTTGAACCCCTTTCCGTTTTTCCAAGTTATCATTTTTTATTCAAATGTAATTTTAGTATTTTTCACCAATATATGGTAACTAAAACCGAAATTTACTTAAATATTGCATGGAAATAGTTACAACATATTGTCGATTTTAAACAAAAAATCTTTTGTACCGCATTCCGTTTTTCACAAGTTACCTTTTTCCAAAAAAAAATGTTGTTGTTTAATCCTTTCGCCAATATATGATAAGTAAAAGCGAAAAACAGAAAGGGGTACAAAAAAGTTTTATTTACTATAGTTGGTATAAGGTTGTAATTATTTCATAACACTCAAGTAGATTTTACTTGAAACATTGTAATATTAACTTTTTTTGAAAAAGGGTAACCTGGGAAAGCAGGTTAGGGATCCAAACAAAAATAGTTGTATTTTTTCGTCGGCGAAATCTATTAAGTATGATATGAAATAGTTACAACACTAAACCGACTATATTGAAATAGAACGTTTTCCGTTTGTAACCTTTTCCATTTTACCTAAATAAAATTTTGCAAAATTAAAGTTAATTTAACAAGGTTTTTTTTGTCTGTGTTGGATTTAATAAACAAAAAATGCATGTTAAGGAATAGGTATATACGCCGACTGTAGAAAAATACTATTTTTTCATTTGTACCCTTTCGGTTTTTCTGAAATTACATATATTGTAATGTACTTTTTTGGGTTTTTTTAAATTAAAATTTTTACGTATAGTATGTACAATTCGATATTTTCTTAATGGAACCTTAAATTTTGATAGAAAACCAGTAACCCATAATTAATTGTGCAATATATATATATATATATATATATATATATATATATATATACACATTTTAAATGTTATATAAACTAAATTATAAATGTTAAAACAGTAACTTTTTATGTGTTTGGTAATTTTAGGGGATCAATCTAGGTTCAAGATGTAGTAGTTGACTTCAAAAATCTTGAACGGAAGGAGATAATGCTACAAATCGGTAACCCTGTCTTTTTATTCTAAAACCGAAATAAGATTTTATGTTTTCGAAATATGTGTCAGTTTAAGACTTAGAAGTCGTCATGAAAATTGTAATGAGAAGATGATCTGATACATATAGTTTAATAAGGTATTAAAGATTTTTTCATAATACCTTTATAATACAATATTAGGTTTAACTTATAATGTAGCAACTGATATGTAATTTTTGTATACATTTTTTAAATTGATATTTTACAAGTTAATAACATGCTTAATATAATAATATAATATGTTTCTACGTGTAGTTAATTTAACTTTTATTAGTTGATGATTCATATCTAGAAATTAATTGCTTACTTTGCCTATGTAATATGTTTTCTACGAGTAATAAAGTATATTTATTTTGGGATAAATCAATTCCTACAAGTTAGTAATATGCTTAGTAAGTCTAACTATGCTACTAGGATATATTAATGTAGTTTTTATTTGTTATAATTAATATTATAGAATTTCGTACTATACTTACTGTGGCTTTATAATATTTTTCTACGACTTGTATATGGAAATTATAATATTTTATCACTATTATTGCTGCAGATAGTTTTAATTGTAAAGGATTTTTTTAATAAAGGGTACAATTTGAGTAAAAACTGAAAGGGTACGAATTGAGTAATTACAGAACGGGGTACAAAAACGTTTTATTTAATATAGATGGTATAAGGTTGTAATTATTTCATAGCACTCAAGTAGATTTCAGTTTTATTTATGAAATAGAGAGGAAAAAATTGTAATATTAACTTTTTTTGAAAAAGGGTAACCTGGGAAAGAAGGATAGGGATCCAAACAAAAATAGTTGTATTTTTTCTTCGGTATACTGTTGTAACTACCACATATCATACTCAAATAAATTTCAGTAAAGTTATCATATTTTTGCAAATTTAACTTTTGAAAAATGGACGGAGTACAAACGAAAAAAAGATATATTTGCCTAAATTAAGCACCGAATTCTAACTACTGTATAGCATACATAAAAAGATTTTAGTTTTAATTACTATATATTGGTGAAAACATTAAATATTACCTTTTATCAACAATTTTAAATTGTGAAAAACGTAAAGTGGTAAAACAAATACAATTTTATTTTTACGAATTTAGCACACTGCTGTAACTATTTTATATCCCACTTAATAATATTTAGGTTTTAGTTACCAAATAGGGGTAAAAACTTTTAAAATTAAATTTCATCAAAAAATTTCAGCTTGTGAATAACGAAAAGTGGTACAAACGAAAATTTAAAAAATTAAAAAATCCACTTAATGTAACTATTTAATATCATATTTAAGAATATTTCATATGTTCTCTCCATATAAGGTTGACAATTATTTCAAAATGTTAACTTGTGAAAAACAAAAAGGGTACAAGCGAATGAAATATTATTTCGTCGAACTGTTGTAATTATTCCATATAATACAAGTAGTTTTTTATTTTTTTATTTTAGCACATAAGAGTACTCTTTCTTACAAAATTTTAACTTGTGAAAAACAGGAGAGGGTACAAAAAATAAGTTTTATTTTTCTATAGTCGGGATAAAGTTGTATCCTTACTTAAATACGTTTGACATTATATTTGACAGAGACAAAAACATGTAAAATCAACTTTTTTGAATAATGTTAATTTCAGGAAAACGGTAAAAGGTAAAGGTGAAAAATGTTGTATTTTATTATAGTGGATATAGCTTTGTAACTGTGCTATAGGACCTATCACACTCAAGTAGATTTCAGTTTTTATTATGGTATAGAGGATAAAACTTAGAAGGGCCCAAAGTGGTACTACCCTTAAACAACTTAACTGTAACCTTCCCTACAATCAGCAAATACATTGATTAATACATTCACCTGAATATTTACAATCTTCAATTAAAGCGTCATCATACACAAGAATAACCGATTCCTGGCTGCTTATCCCTGCGATTCGATATGAACGCGTTAAAAAAATCGAGAGTACAATACTACCTACCGTCCAACCACATCGTATCGGCGTACTGCAGTCCTCAGCATGCCGCACATAAGACATGGTGGACGTTTGGACGGAAGATAATCGAGGATGCTCCAGACTCGCCTATTCCTACTACTCAACCGTATAAATGGCAAGAGCAGACGTAAACTAGTCAGCTTATGAAGTTATTCGTTCAAAATAAATAATTTAATAAGTTTAATTAATGGTCAGTAATTTAGATACAGAATTTAAATTATTGTTTTATATATCCGCCTTGTAATAATAATATTTACAAACTATTTCAACAACAATTTATGAGTTTTTTTTGACAACTCAATAGTTGATTTAAAATATAAGATTTATTATTTTTCATAACTAAAATATATAAAGCAGGTAAATATATAAGAAACAGGAATAAATCCAAACATTTATTGAATATATATATATATATATATATTGAAGATTTAAATTACCCCATCGTGAATTACACAACTTTTACTAAAACACGTATAGCAAAACATATTTTTTTCATAACCTATATCCAGCTATAAATAACTCATGAAATTCAAATAGTATCTGTTTAAATACATTGGTCTAAAGTGAAATTTATGTTTACATGAAAGAAATTGAAATACTGTATTTTTTTCAAATAGACTTTGACGTAGTAACTGAATTTCCAATCGGTCAAATATTTGTACAGTTTATATAAGCAAACAAGACGCAACACGTATTAGCTGCCAGCTCGTGCCTTGGCAAGAACTTGTATGTAAACATCCCTCCTCCCTCTACTTGTTGCAGGGAAGCAACAGGTTTTATTTGACATCGGCTCACTTCGTATTATTTCGGGCTCGATTGATCCACGCTGCAGGCTCATGACCCAGCCAAACTTTAACCAGGATTCAAAATTGTTACTATTTTGTGTTTATTTTGCTAAAGGGTTTATAATAAATATGATGGGGAAAATGGGTTTTATCTATATTGTTTATATCCATATATTTAAGTGTAATTACACAATTACTTATGACGCGCACACAAATGTTAATTTCGAACGCTTCCCAATAAGTTTAGTACTTTACGCCTATATATATCAACTAACTCACGCACTGAATCTGCACACGTCGAAAGGGTTTTGTAGTTTAGTACTCACTTTGCACCCAAACCCTTCTCCTGTTATTTTGGAATATTTTCTGATATTTAAATAACATATATTATTTTTTCCCCATTAACCATAATATGCTTGATTCTTCCTTTAAAATACATGTGGACTGATAATTGTGATATATATTATAGGAAGTTATTGAATGTTTTATGGATAGTTAATGTAAATAGTTTAGTTTGATATAATTGAATTATTACAAATTTCTGTCAATCTAAGTCTTTTTAATGAATTTAAGATATATGTATTGTTTAGTACTACTATTACAGGATATGTCCTACATATTAGTTTTATAATAACGAGTTTATTAATAGCGAATTTCGTTTGGATATGTAGGCCTATATGTTACAGTCGCCTTGACGATACCGTTGAGAAGCGACACCATCAAACGAGCACTGATCATGCAACGATCACTTCGTTATAAGTGTTCGCTAAAATCATCATTCCATCTCTCTTTTATATCTACGAAAAAGATATCATACAAGCCTATATATTTTTGAAAGAAAAAATCGTGTTGGTACATGTTTAAGCGGTGGCCGTTCTATACAGATTGTTTGTCGGAAATAACTTCTACAGCAGACTATAGGCTAAGTCCTAAAAATAACTGAAAACGAAGTCTTAAAAGTATGAATTTTTCAAAATGTACAGATTTGCGATTAGTTGTAACTCAATAAGTATTCAATTGATTGGATCAAAATATAATGGAGCCTTATATATTTATATATAGACTTAATAGCTATAATAAAAATTAATGATTTCAAGTTATTTGATTATTATTAATTTTAACTAAATTATTATTCGTTATTTAAATAAACTGTGCTTTTGAAAAATATATGTCTAGCCTACTTGTTGCAATAAACATTAAATTAAATTAGTGTAGTCTAGATTATTTATCATTGTATTATACGCAGTTGAATTCCTAGCATACTTTAATTAAAATATTATTAACGCCATGTTCCCTTGCAAATGCTTGGAATAACTATTACTGTCAATAAATATTTCATCTTCTAAGTAAAATAACAGCAGGAAAAATAGCATTTTATATCAGTAGTGTACATTTATTTTTACTATTGTTTGCATAAAATCCACAGCTAGAATTGAAACTTTGCTTAAAATTGAAATTATTTTTAAAAGTTACTATATTTATAAAAATATTAGTAATTATTGTTAGGCCTTCGAACTACTTATAAATATATGTTATATACCTATATAAACAGGCAATATTTTAAGTGCTTATACCTGCCCTGATGATGCTCCTCATGGCAGCGAATCATTTTGCCTAAGATTAGACTGAAAGAAACTACAGTTGACTCTTTACATAGATATAAAACTATCGGCTTAGTAAAATAAGCGTCAATTAATTATGTAGCTAGTTTGTTTTATTAATTTGTAATACGTAGTGAATTATTATTGTTCAAGCTACATATAAACTAAAATTAGTTGTTCATTCAAACAATTGTTGTAAACTTGGAAAGGCAAGAATGACAATAATCAGTCAACTCTTCTTCAGGGTTCTTGTCATGCGTCGCGTGTACAGCATTCAACTCAACGTCTACTTGTTCCGGCTTATTCTCGTCACTTTAAATAACTCATTTGGCTTTTCCTTACAATGCATTGTTTGTAATGGGGTAACTGTTTGCACAGCATTATAAACTTCCTGACATTCTACTGGCTTCTTGTTATGTTCTTAATGTCCATTTTAGTAGCACAAGCTAAATATAAGCATGACTTTTAAACAGGGCATAAATATTTTAGCTTACTTATGTTATGGATTTTGAATATCTTTCTTAATACTTGAACATTTTAATGTTTAATAATTTGATAAGAAATCGCAGATTGTACCTCAAATTTCTTAATTAATATAGAAGGAACTTTTAACATAGATATGAATGCATTCAATTTGAAAAATTATCACATTGAAACGTGACGAATTATTTCATAATGGAAGAAGATAATGGATCTGGATTATCGATCCAAGAAACTATACATATATTATTTGTATTAACAGGAATTATTTTGAAGTTGATGGTATTATATTTAGAAGAGTACAATATAATAAATATTTTATGAAAAAAAAAAAAAAAATGTATTATGAATTGTCACTTGTAGTCTACTACTAAAATCAATAGAATGTTTCATTATATGTATTATAAACGGAACACAAAATGTTAACAAACTTTTTCACTGACCAAATTAAACAAACCAAAACAATCATTACTAAAATAGCATTTCAGTCGCTCTCAATAATATCTGAAATTAAATTATGGACGTCGACTTTGAACACATATTAGACTGTGTCTAAATAAGAATCTTAATTTACTTCGCTTCGCTTATAAACACTTGTAATAGTAATCGAGCTTTTATGGCGATGGTCAATATCAATTTTTATGTTTTTATAAAATATTGCGGAACCGTAATATTTTAGCTTACGATTTTGCAAACGAGACTTGGAAATTAATTTTCACATATCACTAAGTTTAGATAGACATCAGTGGAGCAAGTTTATAGAATTTATAAATTTCATAACAGAAAAATTACCTATAACTAATTACATAATAGTACAATAATTACCTAATAACAGATTACAATTAGCATTTTTGGGTATATAGCGACCAATACATTTATTTGAGTATTTTTAGAGATGCTACACTCAACCGAAATTTTATGTATGTTATTAGAGTGAATGTTTTTTTTCTTACTGCAACTAAGTAAGAAACATACTTAGTTACTTAATTTTACAAGATTTATTTTGATAAATAAACACGAGAAAATAAAATCCGCGATGTGACCAAATTATGCAAACATACAAAAATTTGATTAACATCGGTCCAAGCGTTTATGCTTTAGAACACTGCACATATAAGACAGACATTGTTCCAAACAACACTGTTTTGTTTACTCAAGGGACTGTAAAACCGATATATCCAGAAAAACAAATATATTTAGATATTTTAAACACTACAAATTTGTTTCTATATGAACGCTTGTGAAAAAATAAAGAGAAGTTAATGAATATGTAAAAGATATTGCAGTGGTTACGTGTTTCTTACCTATTTCAATTCATTATGTTCTTGTGGGTATCAACAATGGTATTGTTATTTTATTTCTATAGTCAAATTTTTAAACACTATAGTATAATCATTTCTTCATGGGATAGTTGTATAATAATTAGTTTTATCTTTGACAGTGTTTATAGGAAACATACAAATTAGAGATGTGTAACTATTTTCTATTATGATCATTATATATCTTCCTTTATTCAACATAATTTTTTTTATTTTATAGTAATTAAGTTATTATAATCCACAATTTGTTTGTGTTTACTGTTAAAATGAAGTATCAGTGTATGTGTGCACACTATTCTCCCAAACCTAACAAAATAAACTAGACAACTCTAATAAACTACTATTTCAATAAATCTTTGCTTTAGTCGTAAGTATCTGCCAACTCTTTTTAATTACGTTATTGCAATTGATAGGTACACTAATTAGTTGGTGTCTATAGCTTGTGTGTGGCTATTGCATTGCTGAAAAAGATATGAATCTGAATAGTAATTATTAGAATTAATCAAAGTACAATTTATGTAGTAATGGCAGAGTAATGATTACACTATACTATTTGTGCTGTTGTAAATCAGAAGTGGAATTCAAGGGACCATTATAAGAAGTTAAACAATGAATAAATCAGACACATAAATACGGACGTCTAAAATGAAAGTACTTTTTGTATTATTGAATAAACTTCGACATCGAATTCATGTATAATTTAATACATAAAAGGATTTAATGTTTAAAACCATTTTCTTTTATTGTAGTATTTTATACAGAATATGTGTCTAAAACAAGATTTAATATTTTCTCAAATATTGTTTAATATGTTATAATTTAATAACATAAGAAATTGTTATTAAAATTACATTAATTGATTGATTATGCTAGTAATAAAATCAATAAATTGATAAACATCTGAGTTTAAAACATTGTCAATATTGATAAATGTAAAGCTACTCTTTATAATCACCAGGACAATGTGGAATGGCATAGACTTGAACAACTTAATAGTTTATTGAATTCATTGTCCATGTCTGCTGAAACAATAACGTGATTTACTCAGCTCCTATTTGAAGTTATTATACGAGCTTTGAAGTATTTGTGTAATAAGAGTTGTATTGCTTTTAACACTTATTGACAATAGTTTCTCCTATTTTTTACAAAGTTGATGGAATAAATTTCAACGTATATTCATGTTTATACTCTTATTCTGAACAAATTGACATGTTGAAGCTTCTTATTAGATTGTACCTCTACGGCTCCCGCTCTTTGCAAACAATGTAAATTTATCGGTGTCAACTTGTACTACACATGCTGTTATTAATGTTACATCACTGCACGATTTTTTTTAAAGTTTATAGTAATTAATGTAGATAAAAATATATGTGTAGTGGTAATGGACATTGTTCGCCCTGTTACTGCCAAATTTAAATCAAATGATACTTAATACGACAACATAGTTTGTTTTATTTTGACGATTGCGTGATTAAAACCACTACCATTACCATAGCATAGAAATAATGAGCATATTTATAGTCGTCGATGATAATAAGTAGTATAACATATCTTCATAAAATAACATATTCCAATATCTGTCGGTAACAAATATTTTACAAATAGCCTAATAATTAAAATTGCTATCATTATTTACTTCAAAAGATTTACCTTTAACCTGGCGAAGGTTTTTATTCCGATATAAAGAACACGATATATTAAGTTTTAGGAGACTATTACCAACCTTTTATATTGTGGATAATGTGGGTATTGTTTTAATACTAAAATATTGACTCTGTCTCTTCTTATTTCTTTAAGAGCTCTGTCCTCTGCACGCCATTGGTAGGTGTCATTGGCTGTAATGAAATATGCAGAACTAATTCAAGGTCAGGATTTTAAGTATGCACTCATACTTACTTAATGGGTTCAGGCTCAAACAGGGAGTGAAGGACAGCTAAAGTAAAATGTAAAAATGTGCGTTATTGTAAACATTGAAGAAAGCTTTTCAAATAATAATTTTAAAATATATTTTCCTCCATCCTCCTCTATATTTATTTTAATAAAAATAATGTGGATTAAAAAGTGATTGCCGATTACAATCTACTACCAATCCTAGCATTGCCTTATCATTGATATTTGTGAACGCGTTTCGGAGTTGCTTCATCTTCAAGACCTACTTTAGTATTCGAAAACTTTTGTGCATACTTAAAATCCTGACCTAAGATTGACAGAAGATTGTACTCAAACTAATTACGTACATCCTAGCAGATATAATAATTAATATAATTTCAAGTGCTTACTGTTTTATATTTCTTAGTTTATTTCCGGACCTTTTTGTTAGAGATTGATAGATAATTTATTTCAGTTGAAACGACATTATAAATAATTACAATTACTATGTAAATAAACTCATATTAATACAAGCACAATAAAGCACAACACATTTATAACATAGCCGAAATTTTATTAGTACTTATTTCGAAAGGAAAATATATGTCTGAATTATGATGCTCAGCCAATACCAGTTAGCTGAACAACAATGGAGTTGATCTAGTTATAATTAATGTCATCAATGCCGTAAATCAGTCATGTGTGTATTAAACTTTATAGATAAAGTAAGCTGAAGAGACCAAAAGGTAAAATATCAATAGAACAAGAAACCTTCTAATTTTTACCTATAAATAAATACCAGAGCTATCTTAAATTTCGCCTTGAACACTTGTTAGTTCTCCTGCTTATCTCGCACTCATTAGTAGACCCTAATCCTACCATTTGTGGTTTGTCGGTTATCCGATCAAAATATTCAGAACTCCTACCAGATCTTCGAGCTGACCCGTAGTCCTTTGCTTGTCTCTCCAGCGCATTCAGAACTACTGTCCGACTAGTGGGCCTTCTATTGATAGCCACTCAACTTTCTATCACATGGTTTCACTTCCCTCATAACACAAGACAATTTATTAAATCAAGATCTGATAAACCCAATAAGGGACCACACACGACTGTCAATACAGGAGCTATATTTTATATAGGCATAAAACTAGTTAAATCAAAAAAAAAGAAAGAAAGGATAGTAAAATAGAATAAGACACCCCAATTCTCATAACTTTTATTCGACTTTGCGATGAAACTAAAAGGCCATGAATAACAAAACAATTTATTCATTTGGTTGGCAGCAGAATTTTAAACACTGCTGTTGTAGACAGAATATAAATCCAAACAACAAATAATAATATAACTCCCACCCTATAAAATTTGAAATATGAAGATGAAATTTTAAATACCAAGATAGAAGTGGAATATTAGACAAAGGCATTCTTTATAAATATAATAATTGATTACCCGAATGAATTTCAATGAGTTCTTATGCTCTACAATGTTACAAATTAAAATATCGACATTCTTTCATGATTAGAAACGTATGTCAATTTAATATGTTTTTCTATTGAGGATTTGAAGTGCCCTTACATAAACATGAAGGTATCAAGTTGACATTTGTTGATCAAATACTCAATTAGCTTCAGGCACCCCTCCCTCATCATGGACTAAAAGGTCTTTCTTCTTTTGTATACTGTGTTTCTATAATTTCTGTTGATTGTTTATTTTTGTTATTTCAAACATTTATTTATGATCAGTGAATAATTAAATTTTATCTAATCATAAACTTTTATTTATTCATAAAAAACTTTAAAATTTTCAATTTTTGAATTAAATGAAAGTTACCAAAAATAACATAATCTCTTATTAGCCTAGCTGGAGCAATTTGTAAATTAATAGAATATGATAAGTTTTGAATTAGTAGCACAATACTCATTCTCGTTCATAATAATTAAACATAATCCAAAATGAAGATTGGACCTTATGATTAATTTTAACTAACACAATTTAAAATAATATTAAAATCCAAAATACATTTTAACATAGTTCTAAGCCTATTTTAAATTGAAAAGCCTACTGACATAATAAACAAAGAATTTATTTTGTCATTTCTCCCCCTATCCTTAGCTGTTCTTGTAGCTGTTGGTTATATAGATCACCAAGTTGCTAAAAATGATTTATTTTAGACTCATAAAGTAACTAGATACAAATATATTACCGAAAATACATTTAACACCGCTCAGACGACTTTTAAGTCATAAACAGTCAACAGTAGCTTCTAAACAACAAATATATAAATCTAACTAGATTCAGGATAATGGGGATTTTATTGGATTTGTTTTTCTTACTATGAGGGTTTCTTTAATTTTAGAATAAATCTCTTTTTTTAAATTAGATGCAAGATTAAAAATCAGTCAATATAAGTTTTAATGCAACACAAAACAAGTTTTTAAACGCTGTAGGACAAATGAAAGTTATTGTAAAAACTTTTTTTTTCTTAATATGATTATAAGCATCCATTTTATTTAAGTAACTAATATTGTGTGAGGGTGCTTGTTTCTTGCATGTCTTAACTTTAATCCGATTTTGATAAAATTTTGTATATATTCTCAGTTGTAGTGATCTTTAGAAAAGTAACAACCAAAAAATTAGTTATTAAAATTTTAAATAGAAGTTACGGTTCAAAACTATATTTTTGTAGCATAATTTTTCTCTCCTGGAAAATAACTCCTACGATAGCATATTTTCCCTAGTTTTAAATTAGTATCCAATGGTTCCCAATAATTAATATAGGTAGTTTACAAAAATTGTAAAATGTATTTTGAAAAATTAAAAAACATGACACAGTTGTAATATCACTTTAGTTTAACATAATCTTTGAAAATTATTGCTTCTACAAAAATATAAAAATGTTCAAAAAATGAGCAACTTTAAAATTGATTGCTATTTATAACTTACTTAAGACATAGACTTGGACTTAATACTCTATTAAGGGCAGACTTAAGCATACAGTGCTTATCAGCTGCAAACCGGGAATTTCCAAATTCGATAAATCTCAGCGAATAATAGAAATTGTTTTGCAAACATGAAAGTATTCAAAATTGTTTTATCAATTTATTGTAATTACTTATAAGGTTCGCATCGGTTTTCTGTAACTAAAACCAAATCATATCTGGTAATAAATTACCTGCAAGCCCTCTTTTATTATTAATCATTTTACAGAATTTATAAAACGACACTTCAATGATTGTAAAATTTTAAGAGTGAAGACTGAAAGAAATGCAATAAATATAAACCGGTTAGCTTAGGTAAAAATATTGTATAATTTTGTAATTTTGTTTAAAAACTAATTTATAAACAACAGTTCGCCTCAGGAATGGGACAACAAAGAATCAAGTTTCTCAGTTTCTAATTATCTGGCGTTAAAAGAAAGCACGACTGCAGACAAAAGAGAGTCGAACAATGAATGCTGTTCTAAGTTATAAAGCACAGCAGAACGATGCATGTACATGATAAAAATAAAAGAGCTGTATATTTTACTCTACTCCCTCTCCCTTTATTCTGAGGTTTCGATATCACGCAGACTATTCGTTAAAATTATGATTCTGCAATAAATAACATTTTCTAAGAATTTATTCATGTTTAAGTATAACCATAATTAATTTTAACTCTTACAAATATACAAAATACAACATATCCCATTTTCAAGTTATTAAATAAAACACAATTTTTTATAACACTGCATGTAGACACAATAAATAGTCTTAAGAGACATTTTAAACAGCGTCTAAATTTCTGATATGAATATTATAATTAATTATTGTTAATGTAATTTTGTTTTGCTTCTCCCGTTGTTATAGATACTGCCACATATAGAATGAGCTATATTTTTTAGATAACTCGAGAAATGCTGATTCATACTTCCAAACTCTGGATTGGATACTACATTATTGTCAAGAAATTCTTCTCCCATGAATCTTATTATGTCTGCTTCCTAATCTGACACTTGCTGTTGTGCTTATAAAAAATCTGCACAATTTGCCAAATACGAAACCATTATTTTAGATTTTTGCAACGCGATATGAGTACAACTTTATTGGATTCCAATCACGTGGCGATTTGTTTTTGTATAAAAAAGATAACTTTGGTTAAATTACTTTGATCATTCAAATTAAAACTCAGTGAGGATCGTCATATCATTTTTACATGTTGTTCGTAATCTCACTGGGATTATTCTTATGCCTCACTGACAAGGTATTATAAGGTGTATTTATCTTTATCTTGCACTGACACCTCGAACAGTATTGATCATTAAAACTTCCAATATTTGAGTTTTGCACGATCACAAATTTTTTTCTAAAAGAACTCATGTCGAGTAACTTTAGTTTTGACTAACTTTAAATACTAAATTACAAATTTTGTAATAGGGAATAACCTTATTATTTTTGTAAATTATCAAATTACATAACTGTCTTATTTTGTAAGTTTATATGTCATGAGAGATAAAAAAAAATTATAATTAAAAAATTAATTGTTGAAACTGTATTTGTGGATGTACTTTCATATATAACCAATTCAATCTTAAATTGTATAATTACAATAATTTTCATAAAAATAACTAAAGTGGATAAAATTGAAATATCACCCAAAAAATTGCATATTTTGTAAGACAATTTTGATAGCTTTAAATTCCCTTCAATAAGGTTCAACGTTATTGGTTGCCTCTTGAAATTTTAATTTATTAGTGACTGAGGTTACTTTGTGTTTTTATAGCTACACATGTGAAAATCTAATTATTTCAATACATTTAAGAAATTGTATTTTTTATATTATTTCATTTGCAGTACTACAACAATAAATGTTGTAGATATTGATAAAAATATATCCAAATATCAAATATAAATTAAATTAGCCTATTTCCGACTCGTACTACTAGTCATATGAAACATGTTCTGGTATAACAAGTCATATTGTTTCAGTAAATATTTGATCCATTTTATATAAATGTCTTGTAGATAATAATATCATATCTTTCTTTTATTATATAATATCACAATAAATATTCATTTGTACTTTCTAGCATGATAAAGTTGACATTAGAGAAAGAAAATCGAATCAGAACGATATAGGTAATTTGTTTTCCATTACAATAATCACAGCAACTTTATTGATAAGAAATATAATAATTGTACATTGTTTAAACTCCTCAAATTAAATTAAAATTAATTTATATATTGTTTAAAAAAAGTTAATTATGAAATACCATCCATTTATGTTCCAACGCCTTATTAATATTGTAATGTATTTTAACTTCTCTTTTGAAGTATTTATATCTTTGATTTGACACAAGAAACGTTTAGTTTTCAATTATTAGTTACCTAATGACCTACATTAATTTGAATTTATTGACCATTCATAAATTATAAATCTTGTATTTAATTAAATGCTTCAGTTAGGTAAATATTAAATAAACATTGCTGGATTTAATACGGAATCTATTACAGAAGTATTTTCCTTAACTAAATAATCAAAATGAATCCGAGAATGGGAACACAAGTAAAATGTCTGCATAATACATTGCAATATGGATTTATTAAAATCAACAATATTTATAACTACTAATTAGGCCCACTGATATAGTTTTATCCTTTGTATAATTAATTAGGAAACCTGAAGGTTTAAAATAAACCAATTTAATATCAATAAATGAGAACAGATACAGATTTTGAGCATAATTTAAACAGAAAAACATATTCAATTTATCCGACTATAATAATTTTGATGTATGATCCAAACACAAACAAATATTGACATGTATATTAAGTAATGAAAATATATAAATAAAAGGGGTAGAACATTCTTTCGTAAGTACATCACAATCTGGAATTCTGGCAGAGCCTAATAGATTATTAATATCAATTAGTGGAACCCGCTTCTGTGACCCTTAGGCAATTAATAAGGGCTAGTGATAGTGGTACATAACTAATATAATATCAACTATTTATTAGTGAATTCATATAGGTTTAATAAACCTAACTAAGAGTTTTATATATAAGTAAAGACCAATCAGATATTATTGGTCTCCCTTATTATTTATATTATATAAGAAGACAATTATTTTAAATGTATGTAATGAGTGATTTTTCAGTATGAAAACGTCTTTAAATTGGACATTTGAGAGGTACTTGGAGGTTGTAACAAATACCGATATACATAGTTTATTTATTTTATTTTTTTTTTGTATGTATGACATTTTTTTTTCAGCCATCTTTAATCCGGTACAATGAATCAAACTTTTTAAATTTTAAATTAGGAAGTAGAAATGTCATACACGATTTTAATTAAAACTTGACAAAAAAAAAATAGTAAAGCCGTTTTTCGATAAATACCTTCCTTTTCGAGTTATAAGCATTCAAAGTTGCGATGAAAAATCGCGTTGCAATAAATAGTGGGTAAAATACGATGTCGAAACTTTTGTATTGTATTTTTCCTGCAGAATACACCCAATAACGAACTTTATACAGTACTGATAATAATGAAGATAATAAAAAACCTAGTAGTTCATTAACTACAATTTAAATGTACATATCAACCAATGTTATTCACAATAATATTTCAAGTGAAAAATAAACTACCTAGACTGGGAATCGAACCCAGGACCTTTGGCTTTACGCGCCAATGCTCTACCAACTGAGCTATCCTAGTCACCTCCCAGTACAGGGCTTAGACCTCTCACTTGACTTTTAGTTGCTGCAGTTTTGAGTTTCCAATTAATTACCTCGCATATGCGACATTGAAATTAATTTTTACTCATTTTCAGCCATTACGCATATATTTATTGATTTTTAATTATTTGATTTTTCCGCTTATACGTTTTTACTAGCAAATATTGAATTTACAATAATATTTCAAGTGAAAAATATACGACCTAGACTGGGAATCGAACCCAGGACCTTTGGCTTTACGCCTGGGTTCGATTCCCAGTCTAGGTCGTATATTTTTCATTTGAAATATTATTGTAAATTCAATATTGGCTAGTAAAAACGTATAAGCGGAAAAATCAAATAATTAAAAAATCAATGTTATTCACTTTAAATTTAAATAAATATTTTCGATCATGCATTACGAATGAGATGAATTTTGAAAACCTACCATTTCACAATAAATAAACGTTCATAGTGCTTCCCAAAATGAACATTTGGGCTGACATCGTTGGTCATTGTATTGTAGGCCTTTTAATTTTAGATGAAAATCTTATAGGAGATGCATTCTGTATCTTGTTAGCCAATAGGACTTTACAAATTATCCAAGAAAATGTTAAAGACAAATTAAACTTTTCGTTTCGACAAGATGGGATGACATATGACTATTGTCTCAGGGAACGGCAAATTTTAATAGAACAAACCGTTGGAATTTTATTTTAGGAGATACCTGAAAAATGATGTTTACAAAACAAAACCTGAAAACAATAATGAATTCAAAAGACTTGTACGTGCTGAATCTGCTCATGTACCACTAGACATGATATATGATACAACATGTTATAAACATATTGAGGCTACCCCACTGCCAATCTGTAGAGTGGAAGCACTTTGAATATCTATTTTAGAATAGTATGCTTCCAAAATTATTGCATTAGTAATTAATAATGGAAAACATATATTTAAATTTTAATATTTTATTATATAAAGTGAATAATATCACTTGACATAGCCATTTATTTGTAGATGTGTTGTTGTTTATTTATAGTTTATTATTAGTACTCTTTATGGTTCGTTATTAGATGATTTCCGCATGAAAAAACACTATAGAAAAGTTTCGACGACTCATTTTACCCTGATTTATTATAAACGCGATTATAAATTTGAATTCTTGTAATTCAAAAACAAATGCATTTATTTGAAAACAGCTTTCTCCATAGCTTTTCTTCTCAAATGTTCATGAAAATGATATAACACATGTCCACCTTTCTGTTTAAAAAAAAATAAAGTTTGATTCAATATGGTGAACCTAAACTGTCAAACCTGCAAAAACAAATTACCATACGTATATCAGCATTTGTTTTTGCCCCCAATTACCTCTCAGTTATATAGAATAGTCGTGTCCATGCCTAAAAATACTCTGTATACATTTGACAGTGTGGAAATATTTCGAAAAAGTAATAACTGATAAGGAAATAGTTTTTACACACAATGAATGTAAGTTAGTGATAAATCTCGTAATATTTATGTTGTAGTTAATATTTCTATCACAAATATATATCTTATCCACTCTATTTTATAAAGTACATAAATAATTTGAGTTCGAAATCTGACGATAAAAAAAAATCTTATTTCACATAAAAATCCAAACCCTAACCCATAATAGTGTTCACCAAAATTTCAGGAAGACGAACAGATAAACAGATCTACTGAAAATTATATAAATGTATACCTAGGCTTAACAAAAAACATTTTCTTTAAATAAACTGTTCTTTATAAAATAAGGTATACATGTATGCCTAATTTTAGTAATTTATTATATGATGAATTCAATACGATTAGTTTTTTTTAATGTTGAACAAATATCATTAAAAATATATCCCATCCATTTATCTCTCCCCCCCATCATTGTGAAAGTTCTATAATTTTGAAAATATATTCAAACCATTAATTGAGTACTGTAAATTCTTGAGCATTTCCACCATTGTCTCAACTTCTGGTGACTCGTTTCGAATTACCTCCATTTCAAAAGCTGTTACGTTTTTTGTTTGAAATAAGCACAACTATATGACTGGCAGAAGTGCAGATTACCACAATAAGATTCAAATACAGTGGTAATGATTGCCAAACTTAAATGAATTGTGATAAATTGACTCATTTTATCACCAGAAAACTCCAGTTATTTATTTTCTTACCCATGTAGACTTTGTGTATAAATACGAAATAATTCCTTTGCAACATTGATTGTATAAAATACAATAATAAACAAGGTCCAAATAATGTCTTACTTATTATACATTATTCTAATGGTTAATAATGTGTTTTTTAATACTAGGTCGATGAGTTTTACACTGAATGGGTAAAATGTCTATATTAAATTGGAGTTATTTCTATGAACGCTTCAAGTATTAATAAGATAATTCTAGTGATTCAGATCATTCATATCAAATGTATGTTTGGAAAAACTGTTTTATACTTAACCTGGTTTAATGATTTACTTCATTAATTTGCATATTAGGAATTTAGAGAACATATTATTCGTAGATGGGGTCTCAAGAAAGACGTATAAGAGGAGGGTAAGAATTTAATTATAGATATTTACAAATGTGAATATATACCGAGTTATAACTAGTTTTATAGGACTTCAAAATCTTATATTTCTTTACATATTTTTTTTATATCTCACACTATTTAAAAAAAAATAGTGGTCTAAAGTATCTGAAATGTTGGATTTTTGCTCATTTTCATCTTGATTAAGTAGACTTTTCACTTTAAAATTATTATTAAAAATCAAATCAGGCTTTTTATTTAACTGGTCAAAATTATATATATTAACTGGCTTATAAAATATTTGCCTCATTGGATTTTTTTTTTTTAATTACTCCAAACCCTTCACAAACCGGTGGTACAAAGCAAATACAAAATGCATTAATATTTAATAATTCTTTATTAAGTTAGATCCATTTTCAATCAGAAATAAATATCAAATTCCAAAAAGTAAAACAAGTAAAGTTAACTGCATCAGAGTCATTAACATAAAGGCAACAGTGTAGCAGTGGGTAAAGATTAGGTTTACAGTTCATTGCTTACCTTTATTTATTTAGTTAGTATCACGGCCAAGTGTAAAAAACCATTAAGTTGGGTTTCATAGACGCCATTTTGAAACCATAAGAGATATTATAAAACTAAAAATACAATAAATCTTCAGTTGTGTAATTTAATGTGCAACTGAACGTACCTTGTTTTTTTTTTTTTTTTTTAATATTCAGATAAAGATACTTGGAGTTGAGATATTTAAGGTAACCTTAGAAAATATGTCAGTAGGATGATTTGATTCCTAATATTTTTTATTTTATAAAAGTATAGTCTAGGCGCAGATGTACGTTAGGCCCAACAATTCGATAATTTTAGGGTGGTATTTAGAAATGGTGAGAGATAAGAAAAAGTATCTATATGCAAAAACATTTTTATAGATTTTTTAAATATTATGTATAAATGTTTTATTAACTTGATCTATGTTTATTTGAGAATATTTTTTTTATAAAAATACCTCTACACCTAATATAAAACACTTCCATGGGGCCTTTAAAAAAAGTACTACAACCAAACATTTCTTCAAATTGTTTTATATGAAAATAATCACATAAAACTTTACCCCCAGTTTCCAACTCAAACAACTTCATCACAGACAGAAAAAAACTCGAACAAGATCTCACAAATTACGTTTACGTTTACTTAATCAAACGCGTTTCAACGACAAAGTCGCCATCCTCAGTGATACATGAGCTGCAATAAGTAAACCATAACAATAAGTTTGATTAAGTAAATGTAATTTTTGTGAAATCTTGTGTTCTAGTTTCTTATCTAACAATTATGCTCGCAAGTCAAGTTCAATATTTAATTATTACTTCAACACAATATATTTGACACGGATCTTCTGAAATATTCTGTATAAAAACAAAAATAATTTAATTCTATTTAATCAAATTGACAGTAGGCCTAATAAATAAGTTTGTTATAATAATTATTATATTCATTCAAGCAATAATTAAATCTATATTTTATACAGAAATTTGTATAAAATATAGATGTTTTGTAAAACGTAAACTTGTGAATTTATGTATGAGATTTTATTAGTCAATGTTAGGACCCACAGAGGCAAATTACTCTCATTATGAATAACTGTAAAGCTTACACAACGGCTATACTAATTTTATAGTAATAAATTATGAAATGTGGAGATTTCATATATTTTATTATACAAAATTAAGCTATAATATAAAATATCATTTTCTTTCTATTCATTTGCCAATGACAGAAATTCAATTTTGTCTAGTATTAAAAAACTAGTGCAATGTGTCACACCCTCGACAACTAAATAATAAATATTGTTTGATTGATTTAAAAGCTTTATGCATGTTCTCTCTCTACAATACAATGCAAATATTTTAAAACGTTTTCTAAGTTCTGTTTGTATTAGGTTCCCCAATTATGTAGAACCAAAAAAATTACATTAAATGAATAATTTACAAATGGTATATCGATTATCTTAGATTTATGACTTTACTTTTAATTCTTTTAAAATCACAACTCAAATTTATAATTTACCATATATATGAAAGAAAATAACAAGCCACCCTACAACATCAACTCTTAAAAAAATAAAACGGTTAAAATTTTACTTTTAAATTCAGACAAGAAATTATAAATTAAAGTTTTACAGGTAATGTTTACTACTGAAAGATTTATTAGATAACGATTGAATGTTTGCAAACAATCTGATCTAATAGATACTAATAGTTATTAAAAACATAATTTATTCTGAAGTGCCCCAATTTTATAATCTCTATCTATATTGTTATTATTTACATTAATAATGTATATACAACGTTAATTTATTAACCGATGAATTGATTATTCACATTCGTTTCTTAATCTCATTAATAAATTTAATGTTGATATTGATACTATTGAGGCTTAAGTCAATAAAAATAGACTAACGTTAAATAGCATTAAAACCAAACCTATAAGTATTTGTTATAATAAACATATGAATAAAATTGATTTTATTGGTGCACCGAAACTTGTTCTAAACTGAAAAGAACTATCGTATTAGCTTATCGAATGGAGGCGTAAAATGTTATATATATATATATATATATATATATATATATATATATATATATATATATATATATATATCTGATTTAACAGTACTTTAAATTGGGAAGACCATGAACATGACACAAATAAAACATCTATTACCATTTAATGTTAAAGTTCAGCTGGTGAAGGCATTAATTTTTCCATATTTCAATTATTGTGACCGACAATGTAAATAATTGTAATGATCTGGTGATAGATCTAGATCAATTTTAGTATAGTGTGCTCAAAATGATTCATTAAGTTACGTTTTTAATTTTTTTATTGTGTTAATTTTTCTTTTTACCTACTTATCCTAAAGCATGCCACTGTTCTATTTATTTATTTTATTTTTTGTACTGGGCTGTGATAGCCTCCGTCAGAGGCCTCACCGGCGTCGACCTAAAGGTCTTTTGCCGTCCCAAGTTCCTTCCCACACCCACTCAGTAATACCTGTCATCCTTATAAAGGAACAGATACTACCTATAGGGTTGTCTAGGATGGTTTCCATCTCCTTCCCCGGAGGGTCTAGAGAGTATAGCCTGGCTCGTCCTAACGCCTCACACTCTAAGAGAATATGTTCTGCGAAATCTTCAGCCAAACCACATTTGCTGCAAGTGTTTTCTGCAGCAATCCCTATCCTGTGTTGGTGTTTTCTGAGGTGACAGTGGCTCGTTAAGAGCCCAACCACATGTTATCCCTTCTGAGAGATATGAGTTGTTCAGCTTGTTTCTTGCTTGGTCTATGTAGCCTCTTTGAAAGTCTACTTGTAGTTGAATTTATCCAGGCCCTATTTATCCCCTCCGGTATCCATGTATCAACCGCTGCTCTGGCATGTCCATAGGAGATCCCGAACACCGGTTCCGGGCCCAGGAAAGGGGATTCTGAACCTGACCTGGCTAATTCATCTGCTCTCTCATTTCCATCGATACCTGAGTGACCAGGAACCCTGCCCACAGTGACCGTGTTCACCTGACTAAGCTTTATCAATGATGAGATGCAGTCCCATACCAGCTTTGACTTGACTCTAGTCGTGTTTAGTGCCTAATTGCAGCTTGACTGTCTGTGAAGATCAGAATGTGTATTCCCTTCTTAGATTCTCCTTGATACATTCAGAGATTGCACCTACTTCTGCTTGGAAAACAGTGGCATGCTTACCTAGGCGCAGTACGATGGAACTCTCTGGGTTAATCCCATTTATACCACCGCCCCTGTACCCATCTCCGTTTTCGAGCCATCTGTAAACCAGACTTTATCCTGCTCGTTATATAACCTCTTTCAGACTCCCATTCTTCCCTAGAGGAGATTTTCGTCTTGAACGGCTTATCTAATGAAACATTAGGTATCATGTGATCTGAGGGCATGTCTAACACTTCCTTGTTGACCACTTGATTTATCCTGCAGTGAGCGATCGCAGGCCATCTCATTCTCCAGCAACCCATTTTCTGCAGTCTGTATGCACTCATCCTGGCCTGTCCCTCAATAAAACCCCCTAGGGGAGGGAGATCCAGTAGATCATTCAAGGTAACTGTTGGTGTAGACCCCATGGCCCCCGTGATAGCCAAACAGACCACCCTTTGGACACCATCCATTCTACTTCCCACCCCACCTTGTACCGTCTTTGTTCGATATTGCGGTTGGTTTAACGACTGTGGTAAAAGCGGATGGTTCAGTAATATAATTTAAATTGGGAAGAAGATTGAATTGAAAAATACATGAATAGGTTAATTGACATTTTGAAAATTTTAACAACTAATAAAATGGTTTTGATTAATTTTGCTGTCATGTTTAGTTAAATCTAATGTCACAGTACCTTGTAGAGGCGGCGTTCCTTTCTTCGTAATGTCCTGTCGTTAAGAATGCCCGTGTGCACACGCGAGAACAGCTGCTCTAAACGCACAAAACTAAGTACAATTTTAAATCATAAACACAAACAAAAAACACTTGAGTTCTTCTTATTAACTAAACATGACAATTGTTTCTGAGTCACTATTAATTAAATTGTTGGCCGAAATGCGTATAAAAAAGAAAACTTAAAATGCGGAATTGTATCTGCGGATGAAGAAGTACCGTTAAGCTACCTGTTTGAGGTTGAAACTTGGACTGCTGATATGAGACAACGGATACCCCAAATCAGCTGGAGATCTCAGACTTCCGGTTGAAACGGTATAATATTGAAACTGAACTTTAAACTGTAGATATACTGAACAGTCTTTGTCCACCAAACCACTGCTGCGTAGGTAATTAGTGGTCTAATAATCATGGTGTATATATCCACATCACCACCTAATTAGCGACATCTTGTTGCTTTGGAACGCAATCCTGGTAAATATTAAACGTATAAAAGCGTCTTGATTGGTTTAAAAACACATTGAAGTTCTGGTGCCATGATATAGTTGATGAGTATTCTGGGCTGTTTCATGAAATGATTTAGATATAGTTGGATGCTGTTGTACTTTTTATTCTTTCTCTATTATTATTTACAGCGTATTATTTATGATTTATTTGTAAATTTGTTATATGTACTGTAAACCTGATTTACAAATAAGTGGACAACTTGTTATTTTACATTTTGAAATTATTATATGTTTTATTTATTAAATAGGTTTATGCATTTTTTTATTGTTAATGTTAAATAGGAGATAAGATCCTGTGGTCCTAACAAAACTTTATAAACAAATACTTTTTAATATTATTCTAAATATTAGAAGACATTTCTTAAATAGATTTGAAAAAATACAATCTGTCCATTACAGATTAAAAAGCTATTAACTTAATGGAGTTGTGTAGCGTATTGACATTATCAAATATTAAATCACGTAAATATATTAAGCAAAACTTGTGAATAATTTAAAATAAATATTTATCAAAAAGCCATAACTTCCACTAACATAACAACATGAAATATTTCATTGTCTAATTCGTCATTCTCAATTGCAATCATCCCCACAACTTAAGTTGCAATCATCACCATAACCTCAGTTGCAATAATCCCCACAAGCTGAGTTGCACCCATCCCCACAACTTCAGTTGCAATCATCACTATAACCTCAGTTGCAGTTGTCCTCACAAGCTGGGTTGCACCCACCCCCACAAGCTCAGTTCCAAACATCCCCACAATCTTAGTAGCAAGCATGCCACAAGTAGATCAGTTGTCACTATTCTCACAACCTCGGTTACAATCATCCTCGCTTGCGTTAAGCATCAGTACCAACCATTCAACGTGCTCAGTTGCAGTTGTCTCACCACCTCAGATGCAATCAACCTCAGTTGCAATCATACCACAACCTTGGTTGCAATTAACACATAAACTAAGTTATAATCATCCTCACAACCTAAGTGCGAATGAATCAACCTCGGTTTAAAATACCCTACAACATCAGTTGATATCATCTCACAACCACAGTTGTAATCAGTCTCAGTTGCAATCAGTTGTAGAATGTAATTAGATACTTTGCCTATTTCCATTTGAGGATGACAACCTAGTCATGGAAAGATCGTTCCTCTGAGGTTTTTTTTTGTTGTGGAAATTATTATTTTATTTTATAACCGATCACCAAATACTAATTCAGAGAATTGTTTTTAAAATTATTATTTTCTTTCTATAGTATACGCTAATTTATGTTATCTGCTATTCAGACATCAACATATTACGGATTTATTATAAAGCTTAATTGTATTAAACTTTTGTTTGCGATATACTCGTAAGTAATCATATTTTTCTTTTCTAAATAATATTTCCTATTGTTAGCAACCTGTTTTATAAATTGACATCAACTGAATGTAATGAAATATAAATTCCCCATGCCTTGGCAATCATATAAAGTGTGGTAAATATAGTTTATTCTAAAGAAAGATGATTTGAGGTGATAGATTGAAAATACTCCTTTTCTTTTCAATCAATAATATTAACACTGTAAAATATGTGTTACCCCAGTTCTTTCAAATTTCAGACTGTCTGTTTTCAGTTTACTTCAAAGTTGATTATAGTTTTACAATTTATAATAATATTTCTTATACTCAAGTAATCATGTAAATTGCCTTTAGTTTATATATAATTCAGCCAATTGATAGCTGGCGATTTTAAAACCTGGAAAAGTAAATTTGTTATAGTCTACCTAACCTCGATGTGCACCTGTCACTACTTCATCCAGTGGTTATCATATCGTTTGTATAAGTAATGAATGTATTACAACGGAAATTCGTTGTATGGGGTTATATTTTGGTTAAAAAGGAAAAATATCAAAAAATAATCCCAATGCAAGGTTTGGATGTTTTGTAGAACTTTTTACTGCTTATAGCCGGTCGGTGAGATTGAACTATGAAATGGTCCAAGGTCAAATCTTACCGACTTGTTCTAACGGTAAATTCCTATGTCGGCGGATTTTGAATTGAAAAATCATTTTTTATGAATTTTGAAAATGTGAAATAATAATGTATAAGGATATGTAGTTGTAATACAAGTCGTATGCAATACATATCTAGTACTGTTATTTCATATTAACTAACAGACGTTACGGCATATTTAAATGAAGAATTTAAAATTTTTCAAAATTAATAAAAATTAACAAACCTTGATATTTTTGAAGATAAAATGTAATTTTAAGATGAAAGTATTCTTGATAAAATTTGGAAAAAATTGATATTTAAAAAGTTAGCAGAAAAGGTTAAGTCTAAAAGCTAATAAAAGTAAATAAAAATAAATTTTGAAAAAAGGATTGTATAGAAGTAATTAAATAAATAAAGTTATACTATAATTAATGATTAAAAATATAAATTTGAGTAAAACAAAAGAGTTATGGTTTTTACGCTATATTATGAAAAGGAAAAAAGATAAGAAGTGGAAATTTTGCAAAAAGAGTTTAAAACCTAATATCTAAAGATTGTGTAAATTTCAGGAAAATCAGTTAATAAATAAACCCCAAACCCAAAGGTGTGAAAATATGCACGGGATTACATCACTACCAGAAGTCGTAGAATTGTGTTATCACGGCTAGTGCGTTTAAATTACGAAATAAACAAAGTTACAAAGTTTGAAAGAAAGAACTTTAAAGGTGTAAGAATTAAAAACTGTAAATTACGCAAATTCTTACGTAAGCTATTGAAGGCGAATGAATAGTCCGAGAAATGTCATTCGAAGTGTGGGAAATTGCCGCGGTCGAGAGCTACAATACACCGGTTACGAAAAAACGCAAAAACTGTTAGGAAAAGTGTTATAGACAATTAAAAGGAAAACAATGGAGATTTTTTCATCAGCCAGTTGCAAGTTGCAGGGTTTAAATGTTCAAGGATAAGTGACGTAGTTAGAGGCGGAGTTAAGATACCAACTTACAGCAAAAATAAATTAAAGGATTAATTAGAACAAAGTGATTAAAAAGGACAATTTAAAAACAGTAAACATAACAAATAAATTAATAATAAATAACAGAACCACCTACACCAAAAATAATCAAGAAATTGCATAGAAATACATCATAAATGGAAATATCGTATCGGTACAGTGAGGGAAAAAAATTGGTATCGATATACGATAGTTTTTGGCTATAAAAAGAGCCGCACGAATCTCATAGAGGTCTCTCTTAAAAAATTGGTGGAAACAGTTGCTAGGGGTGATTATGCCCGACAGGTCTCTCATGAAAAATTAGTTGAACAAGTGTAAGGGGTGATTATGCCCGAACGTCTCTTTTAAAAAATAGTTTGAAGAAGTTTAAGTGTTACAATGCCAACGTATTAAAACAGCGTCAGCGAGAGCGATAGAAGGGAATAGATTCGAACAACCAGCCAGCCTTCTAAACTCCATGGAGAAACTATAGGACAACTTTAATCGAAATTCAACCAACCAGACACCAGAGGACCATCAGTATCTCAGGACTCAGGATCGACAACACGGCGGACAAGGTCTGAGAAAATCCAAATTTCCTTTTTTAAAGGGCAAAATTGGCCCGATTTTAGAGTCTCACTGATTTTCCTGAGATAAATTTTTTTTTTGTGTGTAATTAAATGAATATATTAAATAAAATGTCAAAATCATGTGTGAATAAAAATCTTTTCAATAAATAAATTTAATAAATGAAATAATTTAAATTCAGAAATAATAGAAATTTTTGTTTTCTATATATCAATTATAAGAAAGTCATAAGTAATTGCCTTCTGCTCAAAAGAGAAATATTTAGTTATTATCCATTAGTTTTATTAGAGAAATTGTTTGATTTTATTTTGTTGACTTGTGTCAAGTTTATTATTTCAGTTGTTTTATTTCAGTTAATTAAAAGAATTAATTTTTTCATTTTTCCTCTAAATCTGTGTTTTATTTAGAATTGGTCACACATATATATGCTATATTTTCAGGTTTGTGATTATAAGAAAGGGTAAAATATATTGTATCAAAAAGGTATTCCTAAGGACACACCAGCGAGATTAAAATTCAAAAGTAAGGTAAATTCGTGTTCTCCCTGAGAAATAGGGTAATCATAAATACAGTTTCTGGAAGTCGTAAATAAAAAGGGGGGTACCGGTAATTTGGGGCAACTCAAATTATCGAAGAAGTTATTCAATCCAGGCCAGCAAGATAGTAAGCCAAAAACTTCCAGTGGATTGGATAATTTATTCTTTTTGTCACGCGAGAACGAATCCTGTAGGCTAAAAATCTCAGGATTCGAGACTGTTACGTATTAATTAAGATAGGGGGCGTAATTAGTCTGACTCTAAAAAAGATAGAGTTTTTTCGTTGTAGATAGAAGATGGCGCCCATACGGTGAAGCCCGAATAATTGTTTTTAAATAAGTAGTTATAAAAAAAAGTACAGGGTAAGCGATTAGTACGTGCTATTGACAAGTAATACGGACTGGTTGTTTGCATTGTATAGTGTAGCTGCTGTTTGGGAAAATTAGGCTAGGCTTCAAAGAATACGGATACAGTATATTTTACCTACATGTGTATGCTTAGTATAAGATGTATAGTTTATAAGTATACTACATACCTTAAATTCTGGTGATCTGTGTTGGTTGTATAATTTGGGAGGGAGTGAAATAAATAAATAAAAAATAATAATAAAAATAATTAAATTCGGGTATAAAAAATAGAAAGATTAAAATAAACAAATTAAATAAAGATAGAATCAGAAAAAAAAAAAAAAAATTAATAAATTTCTTAAGATTAAATAAAATAAATAAAAAACAAAATGGCGGAAAAGTCTCAAGAAACTAAATCGTTAATGGCCTACTTGGAAAAGAGAGAAAAAGATGAAAGGGCGTTAAGAGAAAAAGAGAAACAAGAGGAAAGGGCGTTAAGAGAAAAAGAAAGGCTAGAAGAAAGGGCGTTAAGAGAAAAGGAAAATGAAATAAGGGACAAGAGAGATAAGGAATGGAGGGAGAAGGAGAGCAGAGAAAGGGAGAAGGAGAGCAGAGAAAGACAACAGGAAAGAGAAGAAAGAAGGGCACTCTGGAATAAAATAGAAGGGAGAGTTCAGGGAATAGAATTAGAGGTAGCTAATAATGCGGCTCAACAAGAGGTTTTTAAAGCTGAAGTGGAGGGGGAGTTTAGAGAAGTTAATAGTAAAATTGAATCATTAGCGGAGAATAGTAAAGTAGTAAATTCTAAGGTAGATAAATTAGAAAAAGATAATAAATTGTTGGAAAATAAAGTTAGAGTTATTGATAAAAAAGTAGGGGAAATAAATTTAGGGGGAATTAGTAGCAGAAATATAATAATAAATAGAATAGATAATGAAAATGTAAAAGTTGAGTTTTGGGGTAATCCTAAGGAAAGGCCCATGCAGTTTATTAGGCAGATAGAAAATTTGTTAGAAGAAATTCAAGTGGGAATGGAAGATAAGGAAAAATTAAAGGTTGTTGAACGTCATTTAAGATCAAATGCTGAGTTATGGTGGAATGTTGTGAAAACCGCGGATATGGGTTATAGTGATTTTAAGAAACTGTTTGTAGATCACTATTGGAACCTGCAATCTCAAAAAATTGTTCGAAATAAAATTGAATATGGGAAATTTTTTGAAAACGGAAGTATGACCAAAGCCGAATATTTTTGTTTACTGATAAATAAAGCCAGTGATTTAGAACCACCGATCCCGGAAAAATATTTAATTTTCACGATCATGCAGCATTTTAGGGAGAATATTAGAATGACTAGTATGGGGAAACCCATGGAAAATATTCAAGAAGCACTTACGTTTTTAACTAGTGTCGATACGATGGAGGAATCGCGTAGGGGAAACTGGAATTCCAATCCGGAGAGGGATAATAGGCAAACCAAAACCTTTCCTAATAACCCTAACCAGAGATCCTATGGTGACACCCAAAATAAACCTCGACCTCCAAACCTTTCGAAACCTGGTCCATCAAAAAACCATCCTAACTCGCCTAGGAATTTAAATGGATAAAAGAGGCCTTTTTGACACCTAATAGACCATCGGATTACACTAAGGCTGCGGATAAAATAATAAATAATAAGCAAAATAGAAATTTAATAAACAATGAAAAAATTAATAAAGAAAATTTAGAAAATAAACAAACCGTTCATCATAATAAAAATAATAAAATAGGAGGAAGCAAGAAACCAAATTATCGCGTTTACGACTCTACTAATAGTTTAGGAGGGAGTAAACAAAATAATAAAAGTCAATCGTTAACATTCGAGTCAAAAATTAAAAATAGATGTGATTCTAGGGAAAATCAACCAGAAAATAAAAGTAAACAATCGAGTTATGTAACGTCAGGAGTCAATCTGCGTCATAATGTTGAACCACCAGTTTACAAACAACCTACGAACTCTAATTTTAATTCGAAAATAACGAAAGATAAAGGCGGCTTCCACTACGGAGTGCGAGATAGGGGCGCTTCGGTCTCTACAAAACAAATTGTAGAGGAAAAACTAATCCCGAGTCCGCAGGAAACATCTAAACTGTGTGTCGGAGGATTGCATTTAGATTTACGAGGGGATTTATTAGAAAAAGATAAAAAATATTTCTTAAAAGAAAAACCGATTAAGGAAACTCCTAAAATACCCGTAAATCTAGGAAACAATGTAGTTATGGTAGAAATAGATACAGGAGCCGAAATTTCACTAATTAGTGAAGAATTATATTTAATGTTAAAGAAAGAAGGGCTTGAAATTTTGGAACTCCCTGTAACTGGGGTGGAAATCGTAACTGCAGTTAAAAGTAAACCATATAAAATAAATAAACAGATTATGATATCAATTAAAATAAAAGAAGTGGAAATTGAATTAAAATTATTAATTGTAAAAAATTTAAGGTCCAGAATAATAATAGGATGTGATGTATTGTACGAATTAAAAGCTAAAATTAATATGGAAGAGCGATATATAAAACTGTATGTGGAAAAGGAGGAAGTAATAATATATTATGAAAAATTAGTAGAAACAAAAAGTCAATTAAAAGAAAAAAATTTTAAAAAGGATTCTGTATATTTTAAAAATAATGTTAAGGGGATAAATGTGAACAAGAGGATTCAACCCGAAGGCATATTAAAAAATACAGCAAATAACAAAGTGTTGGTTAATAATAAAAATCAACAAACTTTGATAAGAGGGAGGGAGAGAGATAAAATGTGGATAGAAAACCGGATGAGACTACCAGAACGTGACAATCCCGAACAGTGTATGCAGGAGTCGGTCAGGGTCTTAGTTAATAAAGAAGGGGATAAGATATTCAAGGGAATGGGATACTTATCGGAGGAGGAAAAGAAAAATAAATTAAATAAATATAAATCGACGAATATGGAATTAAATAAAAATAAATCGACGAATAAGCAATTAAATAAAAAATATAATAATAAGGACATGCAGAGTAGGATAAAGGTACTGCCTGGAATGTCTATCGACGCGCGTGAAAATAAAACTAGATCCAAAAACCACACTTGTAACACAAAATCACTAAAAACACTATCCACTAAAATAAACGAAACAGATAATTGTAATCCAGAATTATCTATTTCTAAGGAAGAAGACACAACCGATGTTGACGAAACCCGAAGACGACACACCACGACGGACAGACAAGAAAATCTACGTCACAAAGAAGATTTCCACATACAAGTAAAAAATTCAATAAGTAATAATAAATCGCGTAATAAAATTAAATTGAACAAAGGAAGAAATAATAAAAGTAATTTGAATAATAGTAATAAGAGTACTTCGCATAAAAACAAGAAAAATTATAGTGTTAAATTTAGTCCGAATTATCACAGAACACACGTGAAACTGAAGACAAATTTAAGACGTTGTACAGCTCATACCGTTAGGAAAAGAGAAAGTAGTTTAGAGTCCAGAGTAGACGGTCGAGCGATAAATAAACAACCGAACTTTGACAGACGGGTTGTAAACAAGATAAATGTTTCAGTCGACTATTCACATAATACTATTCTTACAGCGCAAGAGGAAATACAATTACAAAATTTAATAAATAAATACCAAAGTATTTTTTCAGAAATTCCAGGTTTGTCCAATAAATATGAGCATGAGCTTAAATTAGGATCGGATAAAACATTTGTAAATAGGAACTATCCAATTCCATTAAATTATAGAAAGCAAGTAAGGGAAGAAATTGATCACATGTTAAAATATGGAATTATTGAAAGGTCGCGAACGCAATATATCAACCCCATGGTCGTAGTGGTAAAGCCAGACTCGTCCATCCGTCTGTGCATGGATGCCCGAAAGTTAAATCAGCTGATAGTACCCGATTATGAAAGTGCACCACCAATGGAAGATATTCTCCGGAAGGGTCGAAGTAAAAAATACATTAGCAAAATTGACCTAACCTCGAGCTTTTGGCAAATACCGCTGTCAGAAGAGTCAAAACAATTTACAGGATTCCTTTTTGAGAATAAAGTATATAATTTCAAAGTAGTTCCATTCGGGTTACAGAATTCAATGGCTGCTTTAGTAAGAGCGGTTGATTTGACATTAGGACACAAGGTGGAAGAATTTACTCTTAGCTACGTTGACGACTTGATATGTTTGTCAGAAACCTTCGAAGAACACTTACAACATCTGGAAGAAATATTTCAAAAGTTTCAAGATGGCGGCCTTACCATTAATCCAAAGAAAACTTTATTTTGCCAGGAAAAAGTTAAATTTTTAGGTTATGTTTTTTCTAGAGAAGGAATAGGAACAGATCCTGAAAAATTAAATGCTATTCGTGATTTTCCAGTTCCAACTACTGTAAAGCAGTTACAGTCATTTTTAGGATTCGTAAATTACTATTCCAGGTTTACAGCCAAATACGCAACTTCTACTAAGCCTTTATACCACCTATTGCAAAAGGGAAGAAAATGGGTGTGGAGTGAGGAAATGCAACAAGCGTTTCAGGCGGTCAAGGACTTGTTTTTGGAGTCAGTGGTGATAGCTCATCCGGTGGAAGGAGAAGAAACGTTCCTTCAGACTGATGCCAGCACGACAGCAATCGCTAGCCAGCTATATCAGCGCAACCAGGAAGGAGAGGTTAGAGTAATTGGTTTCGTAAGCAGAACACTGAAAGTTTATGAGAAACATTACTCAATCTGCGAGCTGGAATTGCTAGCAATTGTGCATGGTTTGAAGAAGTTTAGACCACTAGTACTTGGAGCACCTTTAACCATCATTACGGACAACAAAGCGTTAAAATTTTTGACCACCTGTAAGTTGGTGAATAGTAGGATGACGCGATGGATCCTAACAATTCAAGACTATCATCCTAGAATAGTGCATTGTGCAGGGAAAGATAATATACCCTGTGATATAGTGAGCAGAATGTATGATTCTCGGGACACTACGGATAGAATAAGGATCAAAATTAATAAAATAGAAGTAGGAAAAAATGTAAGATTACAATATTTAATACAAAACTTTGCACTTAAACAAAAAGAAAATTTAGAATGCAGTAATATTAAACGTAATATAAATAATTATAATAGAAATTATAGAATTGAAAATGAATTGTTATATAAATATGGAAGAAACCGATGGAAATTAGTGATTCCATCAGAAATAAAGACGGAATTAATAATGGAGATACATAAGGCTTATGGACACCTGGGAAGGAACAAATTATATTACATGATGAAAAATATGTTTAGCTGTAAGGATTTATTTAGAAAAATAATAGAAATTCTAAAATACTGGTCCATTTGAAATTGTAAATAAATTAGGTAGTAAGACTTTCATTGTAAAAAATATAAATAATAATAAAATTAAAGGGAAATATGATATAAAGGATTTACGAATCTATTATGGAGCATGAAGTAAAATATAAAGTAAAAATAAACAGGTGTTTAGGATAGGACATGACTTATGAAAACCCTGTATAAATGTAAAAAGAAATATAAGCATACAACGTTTAAAAGGAAAATGACTAATAGTTATAAGAAAATCCAAGATATAGTATAATCAAGCTGAATAATAAATAAAAATAATAGGTTAATGGATTTAACATGCTGCAAGACTAAATTAAGTATATAGAGGCATACTAAAAACAGGTTTGATGTCAGAACGGGAAACCAGCCCTAATGAATGAAACCGTAAGCAGATTAAAAACATAATATTTAGATTCAATGAGTAACGGAAGCAAGGTTGTGTTGACTAGGTCAAGGAAGACAATATTGACTTAGGATGTCTACTGTCAGTCCGCTAACGGAACAAGGTCGCAAGAATACAAAGGGAATGGAATGTCGACAATTATACGAAATCACAACAGAGAAAAGTTGTAATTAAAATCAAGACCAGATTAAGTGTTACATCATTGGATTCAGCGAGTTCAGACGAAAAAACCTAACAAGAAATTATTGAGAAAAAGTAAATAATTTAAAATAAAAATAAAAAAATTTTAATAATAATAAATAAGTAAAAAAAAAGGGGTAAGTTGACTAAGGGAAAACAGTAAATTAGTTAAAATTAAAATTAGAACTAAAACGTTTTGACTGGGGTAACTTTGTTATTAATCGAAATTAGCCAGAAGTTAAGGTATGGAGATTATATAATGTCAAGTTATCTCAGGAAAGTGTTAGGTCCCAATATAGTGTGAAAAAGTGAAGTGAATTGAATAATTATAAGAAAAACAATTAAAAACAATTATAAACAATCAATTAATATTATAAATAAATGTCATGAATTAATGTATAATATAAAGATGTATCATGTATTATGTTAGAAATCTAGGAGCAGAAAAGGCAGAACAGGGATCAAGGTGAGATTAATTTTGAAGATTGTGGGAGTTTAAATATGGGGTATCGTATGTTATGTCATAACTCATGAAATATTGAGATATTTCAACGTGGCTGACATAAGGAGGGAGCTACAACGGAAATTCGTTGTATGGGGTTATATTTTGGTTAAAAAGGAAAAATATCAAAAAATAATCCCAATGCAAGGTTTGGATGTTTTGTAGAACTTTTTACTGCTTATAGCCGGTCGGTGAGATTGAACTATGAAATGGTCCAAGGTCAAATCTTACCGACTTGTTCTAACGGTAAATTCCTATGTCGGCGGATTTTGAATTGAAAAATCATTTTTTATGAATTTTGAAAATGTGAAATAATAATGTATAAGGATATGTAGTTGTAATACAAGTCGTATGCAATACATATCTAGTACTGTTATTTCATATTAACTAACAGACGTTACGGCATATTTAAATGAAGAATTTAAAATTTTTCAAAATTAATAAAAATTAACAAACCTTGATATTTTTGAAGATAAAATGTAATTTTAAGATGAAAGTATTCTTGATAAAATTTGGAAAAAATTGATATTTAAAAAGTTAGCAGAAAAGGTTAAGTCTAAAAGCTAATAAAAGTAAATAAAAATAAATTTTGAAAAAAGGATTGTATAGAAGTAATTAAATAAATAAAGTTATACTATAATTAATGATTAAAAATATAAATTTGAGTAAAACAAAAGAGTTATGGTTTTTACGCTATATTATGAAAAGGAAAAAAGATAAGAAGTGGAAATTTTGCAAAAAGAGTTTAAAACCTAATATCTAAAGATTGTGTAAATTTCAGGAAAATCAGTTAATAAATAAACCCCAAACCCAAAGGTGTGAAAATATGCACGGGATTACATCACTACCAGAAGTCGTAGAATTGTGTTATCACGGCTAGTGCGTTTAAATTACGAAATAAACAAAGTTACAAAGTTTGAAAGAAAGAACTTTAAAGGTGTAAGAATTAAAAACTGTAAATTACGCAAATTCTTACGTAAGCTATTGAAGGCGAATGAATAGTCCGAGAAATGTCATTCGAAGTGTGGGAAATTGCCGCGGTCGAGAGCTACAATACACCGGTTACGAAAAAACGCAAAAACTGTTAGGAAAAGTGTTATAGACAATTAAAAGGAAAACAATGGAGATTTTTTCATCAGCCAGTTGCAAGTTGCAGGGTTTAAATGTTCAAGGATAAGTGACGTAGTTAGAGGCGGAGTTAAGATACCAACTTACAGCAAAAATAAATTAAAGGATTAATTAGAACAAAGTGATTAAAAAGGACAATTTAAAAACAGTAAACATAACAAATAAATTAATAATAAATAACAGAACCACCTACACCAAAAATAATCAAGAAATTGCATAGAAATACATCATAAATGGAAATATCGTATCGGTACAGTGAGGGAAAAAAATTGGTATCGATATACGATAGTTTTTGGCTATAAAAAGAGCCGCACGAATCTCATAGAGGTCTCTCTTAAAAAATTGGTGGAAACAGTTGCTAGGGGTGATTATGCCCGACAGGTCTCTCATGAAAAATTAGTTGAACAAGTGTAAGGGGTGATTATGCCCGAACGTCTCTTTTAAAAAATAGTTTGAAGAAGTTTAAGTGTTACAATGCCAACGTATTAAAACAGCGTCAGCGAGAGCGATAGAAGGGAATAGATTCGAACAACCAGCCAGCCTTCTAAACTCCATGGAGAAACTATAGGACAACTTTAATCGAAATTCAACCAACCAGACACCAGAGGACCATCAGTATCTCAGGACTCAGGATCGACAACACGGCGGACAAGGTCTGAGAAAATCCAAATTTCCTTTTTTAAAGGGCAAAATTGGCCCGATTTTAGAGTCTCACTGATTTTCCTGAGATAAATTTTTTTTTTGTGTGTAATTAAATGAATATATTAAATAAAATGTCAAAATCATGTGTGAATAAAAATCTTTTCAATAAATAAATTTAATAAATGAAATAATTTAAATTCAGAAATAATAGAAATTTTTGTTTTCTATATATCAATTATAAGAAAGTCATAAGTAATTGCCTTCTGCTCAAAAGAGAAATATTTAGTTATTATCCATTAGTTTTATTAGAGAAATTGTTTGATTTTATTTTGTTGACTTGTGTCAAGTTTATTATTTCAGTTGTTTTATTTCAGTTAATTAAAAGAATTAATTTTTTCATTTTTCCTCTAAATCTGTGTTTTATTTAGAATTGGTCACACATATATATGCTATATTTTCAGGTTTGTGATTATAAGAAAGGGTAAAATATATTGTATCAAAAAGGTATTCCTAAGGACACACCAGCGAGATTAAAATTCAAAAGTAAGGTAAATTCGTGTTCTCCCTGAGAAATAGGGTAATCATAAATACAGTTTCTGGAAGTCGTAAATAAAAAGGGGGGTACCGGTAATTTGGGGCAACTCAAATTATCGAAGAAGTTATTCAATCCAGGCCAGCAAGATAGTAAGCCAAAAACTTCCAGTGGATTGGATAATTTATTCTTTTTGTCACGCGAGAACGAATCCTGTAGGCTAAAAATCTCAGGATTCGAGACTGTTACGTATTAATTAAGATAGGGGGCGTAATTAGTCTGACTCTAAAAAAGATAGAGTTTTTTCGTTGTAGATAGAAGATGGCGCCCATACGGTGAAGCCCGAATAATTGTTTTTAAATAAGTAGTTATAAAAAAAAGTACAGGGTAAGCGATTAGTACGTGCTATTGACAAGTAATACGGACTGGTTGTTTGCATTGTATAGTGTAGCTGCTGTTTGGGAAAATTAGGCTAGGCTTCAAAGAATACGGATACAGTATATTTTACCTACATGTGTATGCTTAGTATAAGATGTATAGTTTATAAGTATACTACATACCTTAAATTCTGGTGATCTGTGTTGGTTGTATAATTTGGGAGGGAGTGAAATAAATAAATAAAAAATAATAATAAAAATAATTAAATTCGGGTATAAAAAATAGAAAGATTAAAATAAACAAATTAAATAAAGATAGAATCAGAAAAAAAAAAAAAAAATTAATAAATTTCTTAAGATTAAATAAAATAAATAAAAAACAAAATGGCGGAAAAGTCTCAAGAAACTAAATCGTTAATGGCCTACTTGGAAAAGAGAGAAAAAGATGAAAGGGCGTTAAGAGAAAAAGAGAAACAAGAGGAAAGGGCGTTAAGAGAAAAAGAAAGGCTAGAAGAAAGGGCGTTAAGAGAAAAGGAAAATGAAATAAGGGACAAGAGAGATAAGGAATGGAGGGAGAAGGAGAGCAGAGAAAGGGAGAAGGAGAGCAGAGAAAGACAACAGGAAAGAGAAGAAAGAAGGGCACTCTGGAATAAAATAGAAGGGAGAGTTCAGGGAATAGAATTAGAGGTAGCTAATAATGCGGCTCAACAAGAGGTTTTTAAAGCTGAAGTGGAGGGGGAGTTTAGAGAAGTTAATAGTAAAATTGAATCATTAGCGGAGAATAGTAAAGTAGTAAATTCTAAGGTAGATAAATTAGAAAAAGATAATAAATTGTTGGAAAATAAAGTTAGAGTTATTGATAAAAAAGTAGGGGAAATAAATTTAGGGGGAATTAGTAGCAGAAATATAATAATAAATAGAATAGATAATGAAAATGTAAAAGTTGAGTTTTGGGGTAATCCTAAGGAAAGGCCCATGCAGTTTATTAGGCAGATAGAAAATTTGTTAGAAGAAATTCAAGTGGGAATGGAAGATAAGGAAAAATTAAAGGTTGTTGAACGTCATTTAAGATCAAATGCTGAGTTATGGTGGAATGTTGTGAAAACCGCGGATATGGGTTATAGTGATTTTAAGAAACTGTTTGTAGATCACTATTGGAACCTGCAATCTCAAAAAATTGTTCGAAATAAAATTGAATATGGGAAATTTTTTGAAAACGGAAGTATGACCAAAGCCGAATATTTTTGTTTACTGATAAATAAAGCCAGTGATTTAGAACCACCGATCCCGGAAAAATATTTAATTTTCACGATCATGCAGCATTTTAGGGAGAATATTAGAATGACTAGTATGGGGAAACCCATGGAAAATATTCAAGAAGCACTTACGTTTTTAACTAGTGTCGATACGATGGAGGAATCGCGTAGGGGAAACTGGAATTCCAATCCGGAGAGGGATAATAGGCAAACCAAAACCTTTCCTAATAACCCTAACCAGAGATCCTATGGTGACACCCAAAATAAACCTCGACCTCCAAACCTTTCGAAACCTGGTCCATCAAAAAACCATCCTAACTCGCCTAGGAATTTAAATGGATAAAAGAGGCCTTTTTGACACCTAATAGACCATCGGATTACACTAAGGCTGCGGATAAAATAATAAATAATAAGCAAAATAGAAATTTAATAAACAATGAAAAAATTAATAAAGAAAATTTAGAAAATAAACAAACCGTTCATCATAATAAAAATAATAAAATAGGAGGAAGCAAGAAACCAAATTATCGCGTTTACGACTCTACTAATAGTTTAGGAGGGAGTAAACAAAATAATAAAAGTCAATCGTTAACATTCGAGTCAAAAATTAAAAATAGATGTGATTCTAGGGAAAATCAACCAGAAAATAAAAGTAAACAATCGAGTTATGTAACGTCAGGAGTCAATCTGCGTCATAATGTTGAACCACCAGTTTACAAACAACCTACGAACTCTAATTTTAATTCGAAAATAACGAAAGATAAAGGCGGCTTCCACTACGGAGTGCGAGATAGGGGCGCTTCGGTCTCTACAAAACAAATTGTAGAGGAAAAACTAATCCCGAGTCCGCAGGAAACATCTAAACTGTGTGTCGGAGGATTGCATTTAGATTTACGAGGGGATTTATTAGAAAAAGATAAAAAATATTTCTTAAAAGAAAAACCGATTAAGGAAACTCCTAAAATACCCGTAAATCTAGGAAACAATGTAGTTATGGTAGAAATAGATACAGGAGCCGAAATTTCACTAATTAGTGAAGAATTATATTTAATGTTAAAGAAAGAAGGGCTTGAAATTTTGGAACTCCCTGTAACTGGGGTGGAAATCGTAACTGCAGTTAAAAGTAAACCATATAAAATAAATAAACAGATTATGATATCAATTAAAATAAAAGAAGTGGAAATTGAATTAAAATTATTAATTGTAAAAAATTTAAGGTCCAGAATAATAATAGGATGTGATGTATTGTACGAATTAAAAGCTAAAATTAATATGGAAGAGCGATATATAAAACTGTATGTGGAAAAGGAGGAAGTAATAATATATTATGAAAAATTAGTAGAAACAAAAAGTCAATTAAAAGAAAAAAATTTTAAAAAGGATTCTGTATATTTTAAAAATAATGTTAAGGGGATAAATGTGAACAAGAGGATTCAACCCGAAGGCATATTAAAAAATACAGCAAATAACAAAGTGTTGGTTAATAATAAAAATCAACAAACTTTGATAAGAGGGAGGGAGAGAGATAAAATGTGGATAGAAAACCGGATGAGACTACCAGAACGTGACAATCCCGAACAGTGTATGCAGGAGTCGGTCAGGGTCTTAGTTAATAAAGAAGGGGATAAGATATTCAAGGGAATGGGATACTTATCGGAGGAGGAAAAGAAAAATAAATTAAATAAATATAAATCGACGAATATGGAATTAAATAAAAATAAATCGACGAATAAGCAATTAAATAAAAAATATAATAATAAGGACATGCAGAGTAGGATAAAGGTACTGCCTGGAATGTCTATCGACGCGCGTGAAAATAAAACTAGATCCAAAAACCACACTTGTAACACAAAATCACTAAAAACACTATCCACTAAAATAAACGAAACAGATAATTGTAATCCAGAATTATCTATTTCTAAGGAAGAAGACACAACCGATGTTGACGAAACCCGAAGACGACACACCACGACGGACAGACAAGAAAATCTACGTCACAAAGAAGATTTCCACATACAAGTAAAAAATTCAATAAGTAATAATAAATCGCGTAATAAAATTAAATTGAACAAAGGAAGAAATAATAAAAGTAATTTGAATAATAGTAATAAGAGTACTTCGCATAAAAACAAGAAAAATTATAGTGTTAAATTTAGTCCGAATTATCACAGAACACACGTGAAACTGAAGACAAATTTAAGACGTTGTACAGCTCATACCGTTAGGAAAAGAGAAAGTAGTTTAGAGTCCAGAGTAGACGGTCGAGCGATAAATAAACAACCGAACTTTGACAGACGGGTTGTAAACAAGATAAATGTTTCAGTCGACTATTCACATAATACTATTCTTACAGCGCAAGAGGAAATACAATTACAAAATTTAATAAATAAATACCAAAGTATTTTTTCAGAAATTCCAGGTTTGTCCAATAAATATGAGCATGAGCTTAAATTAGGATCGGATAAAACATTTGTAAATAGGAACTATCCAATTCCATTAAATTATAGAAAGCAAGTAAGGGAAGAAATTGATCACATGTTAAAATATGGAATTATTGAAAGGTCGCGAACGCAATATATCAACCCCATGGTCGTAGTGGTAAAGCCAGACTCGTCCATCCGTCTGTGCATGGATGCCCGAAAGTTAAATCAGCTGATAGTACCCGATTATGAAAGTGCACCACCAATGGAAGATATTCTCCGGAAGGGTCGAAGTAAAAAATACATTAGCAAAATTGACCTAACCTCGAGCTTTTGGCAAATACCGCTGTCAGAAGAGTCAAAACAATTTACAGGATTCCTTTTTGAGAATAAAGTATATAATTTCAAAGTAGTTCCATTCGGGTTACAGAATTCAATGGCTGCTTTAGTAAGAGCGGTTGATTTGACATTAGGACACAAGGTGGAAGAATTTACTCTTAGCTACGTTGACGACTTGATATGTTTGTCAGAAACCTTCGAAGAACACTTACAACATCTGGAAGAAATATTTCAAAAGTTTCAAGATGGCGGCCTTACCATTAATCCAAAGAAAACTTTATTTTGCCAGGAAAAAGTTAAATTTTTAGGTTATGTTTTTTCTAGAGAAGGAATAGGAACAGATCCTGAAAAATTAAATGCTATTCGTGATTTTCCAGTTCCAACTACTGTAAAGCAGTTACAGTCATTTTTAGGATTCGTAAATTACTATTCCAGGTTTACAGCCAAATACGCAACTTCTACTAAGCCTTTATACCACCTATTGCAAAAGGGAAGAAAATGGGTGTGGAGTGAGGAAATGCAACAAGCGTTTCAGGCGGTCAAGGACTTGTTTTTGGAGTCAGTGGTGATAGCTCATCCGGTGGAAGGAGAAGAAACGTTCCTTCAGACTGATGCCAGCACGACAGCAATCGCTAGCCAGCTATATCAGCGCAACCAGGAAGGAGAGGTTAGAGTAATTGGTTTCGTAAGCAGAACACTGAAAGTTTATGAGAAACATTACTCAATCTGCGAGCTGGAATTGCTAGCAATTGTGCATGGTTTGAAGAAGTTTAGACCACTAGTACTTGGAGCACCTTTAACCATCATTACGGACAACAAAGCGTTAAAATTTTTGACCACCTGTAAGTTGGTGAATAGTAGGATGACGCGATGGATCCTAACAATTCAAGACTATCATCCTAGAATAGTGCATTGTGCAGGGAAAGATAATATACCCTGTGATATAGTGAGCAGAATGTATGATTCTCGGGACACTACGGATAGAATAAGGATCAAAATTAATAAAATAGAAGTAGGAAAAAATGTAAGATTACAATATTTAATACAAAACTTTGCACTTAAACAAAAAGAAAATTTAGAATGCAGTAATATTAAACGTAATATAAATAATTATAATAGAAATTATAGAATTGAAAATGAATTGTTATATAAATATGGAAGAAACCGATGGAAATTAGTGATTCCATCAGAAATAAAGACGGAATTAATAATGGAGATACATAAGGCTTATGGACACCTGGGAAGGAACAAATTATATTACATGATGAAAAATATGTTTAGCTGTAAGGATTTATTTAGAAAAATAATAGAAATTCTAAAATACTGGTCCATTTGAAATTGTAAATAAATTAGGTAGTAAGACTTTCATTGTAAAAAATATAAATAATAATAAAATTAAAGGGAAATATGATATAAAGGATTTACGAATCTATTATGGAGCATGAAGTAAAATATAAAGTAAAAATAAACAGGTGTTTAGGATAGGACATGACTTATGAAAACCCTGTATAAATGTAAAAAGAAATATAAGCATACAACGTTTAAAAGGAAAATGACTAATAGTTATAAGAAAATCCAAGATATAGTATAATCAAGCTGAATAATAAATAAAAATAATAGGTTAATGGATTTAACATGCTGCAAGACTAAATTAAGTATATAGAGGCATACTAAAAACAGGTTTGATGTCAGAACGGGAAACCAGCCCTAATGAATGAAACCGTAAGCAGATTAAAAACATAATATTTAGATTCAATGAGTAACGGAAGCAAGGTTGTGTTGACTAGGTCAAGGAAGACAATATTGACTTAGGATGTCTACTGTCAGTCCGCTAACGGAACAAGGTCGCAAGAATACAAAGGGAATGGAATGTCGACAATTATACGAAATCACAACAGAGAAAAGTTGTAATTAAAATCAAGACCAGATTAAGTGTTACATCATTGGATTCAGCGAGTTCAGACGAAAAAACCTAACAAGAAATTATTGAGAAAAAGTAAATAATTTAAAATAAAAATAAAAAAATTTTAATAATAATAAATAAGTAAAAAAAAAGGGGTAAGTTGACTAAGGGAAAACAGTAAATTAGTTAAAATTAAAATTAGAACTAAAACGTTTTGACTGGGGTAACTTTGTTATTAATCGAAATTAGCCAGAAGTTAAGGTATGGAGATTATATAATGTCAAGTTATCTCAGGAAAGTGTTAGGTCCCAATATAGTGTGAAAAAGTGAAGTGAATTGAATAATTATAAGAAAAACAATTAAAAACAATTATAAACAATCAATTAATATTATAAATAAATGTCATGAATTAATGTATAATATAAAGATGTATCATGTATTATGTTAGAAATCTAGGAGCAGAAAAGGCAGAACAGGGATCAAGGTGAGATTAATTTTGAAGATTGTGGGAGTTTAAATATGGGGTATCGTATGTTATGTCATAACTCATGAAATATTGAGATATTTCAACGTGGCTGACATAAGGAGGGAGCTACAACGGAAATTCGTTGTATGGGGTTATATTTTGGTTAAAAAGGAAAAATATCAAAAAATAATCCCAATGCAAGGTTTGGATGTTTTGTAGAACTTTTTACTGCTTATAGCCGGTCGGTGAGATTGAACTATGAAATGGTCCAAGGTCAAATCTTACCGACTTGTTCTAACGGTAAATTCCTATGTCGGCGGATTTTGAATTGAAAAATCATTTTTTATGAATTTTGAAAATGTGAAATAATAATGTATAAGGATATGTAGTTGTAATACAAGTCGTATGCAATACATATCTAGTACTGTTATTTCATATTAACTAACAGACGTTACGGCATATTTAAATGAAGAATTTAAAATTTTTCAAAATTAATAAAAATTAACAAACCTTGATATTTTTGAAGATAAAATGTAATTTTAAGATGAAAGTATTCTTGATAAAATTTGGAAAAAATTGATATTTAAAAAGTTAGCAGAAAAGGTTAAGTCTAAAAGCTAATAAAAGTAAATAAAAATAAATTTTGAAAAAAGGATTGTATAGAAGTAATTAAATAAATAAAGTTATACTATAATTAATGATTAAAAATATAAATTTGAGTAAAACAAAAGAGTTATGGTTTTTACGCTATATTATGAAAAGGAAAAAAGATAAGAAGTGGAAATTTTGCAAAAAGAGTTTAAAACCTAATATCTAAAGATTGTGTAAATTTCAGGAAAATCAGTTAATAAATAAACCCCAAACCCAAAGGTGTGAAAATATGCACGGGATTACATCACTACCAGAAGTCGTAGAATTGTGTTATCACGGCTAGTGCGTTTAAATTACGAAATAAACAAAGTTACAAAGTTTGAAAGAAAGAACTTTAAAGGTGTAAGAATTAAAAACTGTAAATTACGCAAATTCTTACGTAAGCTATTGAAGGCGAATGAATAGTCCGAGAAATGTCATTCGAAGTGTGGGAAATTGCCGCGGTCGAGAGCTACAATACACCGGTTACGAAAAAACGCAAAAACTGTTAGGAAAAGTGTTATAGACAATTAAAAGGAAAACAATGGAGATTTTTTCATCAGCCAGTTGCAAGTTGCAGGGTTTAAATGTTCAAGGATAAGTGACGTAGTTAGAGGCGGAGTTAAGATACCAACTTACAGCAAAAATAAATTAAAGGATTAATTAGAACAAAGTGATTAAAAAGGACAATTTAAAAACAGTAAACATAACAAATAAATTAATAATAAATAACAGAACCACCTACACCAAAAATAATCAAGAAATTGCATAGAAATACATCATAAATGGAAATATCGTATCGGTACAGTGAGGGAAAAAAATTGGTATCGATATACGATAGTTTTTGGCTATAAAAAGAGCCGCACGAATCTCATAGAGGTCTCTCTTAAAAAATTGGTGGAAACAGTTGCTAGGGGTGATTATGCCCGACAGGTCTCTCATGAAAAATTAGTTGAACAAGTGTAAGGGGTGATTATGCCCGAACGTCTCTTTTAAAAAATAGTTTGAAGAAGTTTAAGTGTTACAATGCCAACGTATTAAAACAGCGTCAGCGAGAGCGATAGAAGGGAATAGATTCGAACAACCAGCCAGCCTTCTAAACTCCATGGAGAAACTATAGGACAACTTTAATCGAAATTCAACCAACCAGACACCAGAGGACCATCAGTATCTCAGGACTCAGGATCGACAACACGGCGGACAAGGTCTGAGAAAATCCAAATTTCCTTTTTTAAAGGGCAAAATTGGCCCGATTTTAGAGTCTCACTGATTTTCCTGAGATAAATTTTTTTTTTGTGTGTAATTAAATGAATATATTAAATAAAATGTCAAAATCATGTGTGAATAAAAATCTTTTCAATAAATAAATTTAATAAATGAAATAATTTAAATTCAGAAATAATAGAAATTTTTGTTTTCTATATATCAATTATAAGAAAGTCATAAGTAATTGCCTTCTGCTCAAAAGAGAAATATTTAGTTATTATCCATTAGTTTTATTAGAGAAATTGTTTGATTTTATTTTGTTGACTTGTGTCAAGTTTATTATTTCAGTTGTTTTATTTCAGTTAATTAAAAGAATTAATTTTTTCATTTTTCCTCTAAATCTGTGTTTTATTTAGAATTGGTCACACATATATATGCTATATTTTCAGGTTTGTGATTATAAGAAAGGGTAAAATATATTGTATCAAAAAGGTATTCCTAAGGACACACCAGCGAGATTAAAATTCAAAAGTAAGGTAAATTCGTGTTCTCCCTGAGAAATAGGGTAATCATAAATACAGTTTCTGGAAGTCGTAAATAAAAAGGGGGGTACCGGTAATTTGGGGCAACTCAAATTATCGAAGAAGTTATTCAATCCAGGCCAGCAAGATAGTAAGCCAAAAACTTCCAGTGGATTGGATAATTTATTCTTTTTGTCACGCGAGAACGAATCCTGTAGGCTAAAAATCTCAGGATTCGAGACTGTTACGTATTAATTAAGATAGGGGGCGTAATTAGTCTGACTCTAAAAAAGATAGAGTTTTTTCGTTGTAGTATATAAATAGTTTCTATAAAGGTATAATGCATTTTGTTGTCATTCATATAAATTAAGAATAATTGTAATTTAAAAATAATTCTATCGATAAGTGTTTTAAGTTTAAATAGATAAAATCACAATTTAATATCATCTAAGTAAATTAAAGACATACGTTTAAAATAATAGGTTTACAAAGAGTTGTTTTTTCGGTCTCTTTTGACTACAAGTTTTTTATATAACTTGTATTTACTGTATTTTCATATTAGCACACTCATGTTAGTATATTTAGAATGAATATAAAGCGATTAAAAACATACTATGAAGAGAGAGATTTAGAATAATATTATTTGAAAGCCAAACTGTAAATATACAATACTTTTTAGTTTTGTCGTTTCTGTTAGTATAATTGTACGTAATTTAACACAAGCAGTATTTTAATTTAAGAATTATTTATGTTCAGTTATTTTTATAGTATCTGAATTGCGCCATTTTAAATTGGACTTTATCTAGTGACAAATTCTTTTTTTAACACAGAGAATTTTTTTTTCTTTTTAAGTAATAAAGTCATAAAATACTATTAATTTAAATACATAATCGTCGAAATATTGAGTGAGATGATGGTCGATAAATATAGAAGTTTGAATATAATTCTCCATTTTGAATGTAGCCATATATGGAATAAAATAAGAAAAGGTTTTTGTTTTTTCTAACAATCTATTGAATGTGTATAGTTGATAATTTTGACCAGTGTGAAACATAACTTATTAAAACTACCCAAAAACCTGTCATTCAGATTTAAACAAATCCAATTGTCTAAGAACTACCAATTTAAAAGGGTAAATAAAGAACTGCTTTGTTACAGAACAACTTTCTGATATTCACAGTTTGGTAAACTTTTAACTCTCGTCTTAATACCATAAACTGCTGAACCTACTAATTGAATATTAGTTATTACATATCCAACATATTCTTGACATACGTACTAAGTTTTAGTATAATATCAAAAAGATTATTTTTGGGGGAGGATGGTGTTCACCTATGTTTCAAAATCGTGGTATTGTCAACAATTAAAGTATTTTTATACTATTTTTAAGACTTTCTTTATTCAGTAATTTAATTGTAATTTAAGTAATCAGAAATTTGAAATATTTACATTTTTATTTAGCGGAAGAGAACGCCTAGCAATTCTCCCTAAATATAAAGTTATTATCTAAAAGTCTGTCTAAACATAGACCTAGAGAGGAAGTATTTTAATGGGGGACCCATTGAGATTAAGAATTTATTGGATAAATTCACTTTGAGACCATTGTACATGGAATATTTAAACACTATGTTAATGGAATATTGTAGAGACTAATGTTAGCTGTAACTATCTGTAGGAATTCATAAAATTGCTTTCATTGATACATTAACTTCTAACTATCCAAATAAAATGGTATAGTGTAACTCACAATTTGATGTAATTAGCCTGTAACCTTCATAGGGAAAACGCACACAGATTACGTGGTGAAAAGCAACTCAAATTAGATCCCAAAAATAAATTGATAGTCACTTCACAAAAATTTCAGTTCGGAGGTTATTAGTCAAAAATAAATAAAATCATTTACGCAGGTTTTATAAAACGCCTAATTGACACATTTTTTTGTGAAATATGAAAATAAAATTATCTTGCTAATTCGCAAAAAAAAACATTGTTTTAGTTTAAAACAACAATAAAAAATAATAATATTTTTCGTCATGAGTAAAAACTCGTTTCCAATGCCAAGCGAGAAGAGATACATTTTATTGAAGTGATAGTTATCCGGATTACCCAGTATTAAAGTACCTAAAACCTTTTATGGTTGCAAATACATGCACGAGTAAAGGACTTCATCAACTCTTGATTATGTTGCATTTTAACCATTATTGAATGTATTTTTATATAAAATAACGTTTCGTTTCATTCCTTTTAAATATTTCGAACACTGCCAACCCACAAATAAAATGGAGCAACTAACTAATAAAATTTCAGTACACTTTCTGTAAAAATGTTTAAAACGTAATTTACAATTTTCACCACACAATTTTTTTCATTACATACAAATTTTGATTAGGTTCAGTTTGTTCCTGATTTTTTGGTACGTTGGACGATTTTTTTAACGAAATCAAAACGTAAATATTTCTGGAGTAAATTTTCTCTGCTTTGATAATTTACTTATTTTAATGAAAATTTAGTTTAACTTTTATCAGTGTGAATATATGTTTGAGTGTAAGTATAAACGTGTGTTGATGTGTTTGGTCTAACTAAACAAATAAAAGATTTTAAAATTTTGAAGAACTTTAAATAACCTAATGAATAGCTCCACCAGTCATCCTTGAATTATATTTATTGTATTAGTTTTTTAACCTTTGACCCTACGAAATCCAAAATAATGGACATAATTTCAACAAAATATTAGTGCCGTGCTTCTATTGACAAATTAAGTATTTTACGCCTTAAAGTTGACATTCAAGTATGTTTGCTGGTAAGTTGACTTAAGTTGTATATAGTTTAAATAAAAAGTACCCAATACAAATGAATGGAGTTGTAACTCTTGAAAATTAACTTTAGTTGCTTAGGGCTTCTTTGTAAAGAGGTTTATCACGTAGGAAACATATCGAAATCTACAATGGACATGATGTTTGTCATATGTGAGGACTCAACAACATAAACATAAAAGACGTTCAATTATGTATATATTATAATTCCATTTTTAAAAGTTTTTTTTTGTATTGAAATCAAATATATCTCAACAATTGTCCTAGGCATACTAGTTAATGAGTTTAAGAACTAGTAAAATCGCTTAATAATAATAACTTATCCCAAATGGATGGTCCCTATATTATAAAAATGTACAAAAGCAAACAAAAACAATTATTTAATTTAAGTGTCAACGTGAATATTGAATTATTTTGGATGACATGAGATGTCGACCAACTCTGTAACAAAGCGTTTTTGAGATATAGTAAAATAATGTCAACATCCTCAAAATGTTTACTTATTCGTCTAATGTTATATAATTCATAATATATTTTATGAACTAGTTTAAATTTAATATCGGGTTTTACGTAACCTAGTTCCTAAATTCTTCAAAAGTTCTTCTGATAAATCGAAAATTTTGAAATAAATATTGTAAATAAACAAATATGCTATATATTGTCTATTTATATATTTTGGATCTTAGTCAGAGGTATTCAGAGAAGCGGCAAAGGTTGGAAAACCTTTTAGCCTATTATTTATGTTTTTTATCACGTACCAACCGAGACCAAAGATCTACGTTTTCGATTCTCCCCCACCTTAAAAACACGAAGCCAACATTCGTTTCAACAATATGAAATTAGAAAAAAAAAATGTTGTAAATTGGATAGGATTATAAGTCACACCACTCTTGTGTCCACGTTTTCTATACTTTCCAAGAAGGTTTATCAGAGATTATTTTGTATTACACAACCGGATGGTTAGATTCATTCAATTAGAAAATCATAAGAAATGGGAGACGAATAGAAAATTGTGAAGGCGGAATCCTAATTATTGTTACGTGTACAAATTTGCATGTAACAAGTTTATTTCAGGGCAAATCTCAATAGTAGTTTCTTTCAAGTTTTAAAAACTTATTTGTGTTTTTTAGAAATTGTGGAGGGAACTAAGATAAATAACATTACCTGAATATTTTACTTCCTACTTTAAGTAAATTGCAATCAATGGGCCATTAAAGGAGAGTGGTTTTTTGTAGAAAATCTATTGAGTGCTCTCTTATGTCATTAAAAAAGGGATAGCTGTATATTGGTTGAGACAGCCCCTTCTCATCACGTTCTTTACCTTCATTATTTTGTAATATTTATTAAATTTATGAAGAAAAATAACACAATAATATACCTCAAGAAGATAATTAAAATATCTTTTAACAAATTTAACCATTTATTTGAATGAATATTTCGTTTTTAATTCTTTTCGTTTATAAATATACATATTTAGGTATTTTACTGAATAAACAGTTACACAAAACATATCACTAATCCTAACCAAAATGTGAACCTTCTAAACATATGACCTACAAGACAAGGCTTATTAATTCAGTCTGAGATGTTGTCGTTGGTTTTTTCAGTACGTTACTTCAAGCTTTCATTAATTATGTAATCATATTGTAAAAATGTTACTCAACAATGTGAGATAAACGTTATTAAATTAAATAATGTAAATAAATATTTAAAATGGTATACATTTTCGAACAACAGCCATAGTTTCAAAGCTCATATTTCCACGTTTTTAAATAGGCGAACTATTTTTACCACGTTTTACTAAAACATAGTCTCTATGATTCTAAATAAAACGTGTTGGTCGTTAGCTCTTTAAAAATGCAATTTGGTGAGTTATCGGTTAAATCGAAATAGATACACACCCCACCCTCATTAAAAGAACTCAAATCAGTCTAAATTAATCTTTTTTAAAATATCAAATTGAAAAAATATTCTAAAGAAAATACTTGCTTCTTAATAGGAGCCACTTTATTTACCTATATTGTCGTACAAACAGTCCCATATTTATAGTTAATTTATTGAAATTCGCATGATCAACCAGAACTAATCAAAGTTAAATGTTTTATAAGTAGAGTGCTTTTAACATTCAGATTAATATTCTGCATTAATAAATGGATATAAAATATTGAATGTTGGGCACTATTATCTGAAAACAGACCTTTACTCCTTCCATTTAATATATTAAAGCCTCTAACATTAAAAACGATAAAACGGTAGTAACAGAATCTTCAGCTGCTAACAATAGTATAACTTAGACAATGATTGTGACGACATCTAACTGTGCCTTTATAAAATTTCTTGGGGAATAAAGAAGTCAAAACTGAAAGTTAATGTTAATGTCGTTATTATTTACAATATCATATTTAGGCCATCTTTGACTTCTTTCTTCAGGAAGGATTTATACTTCACATTGCATAATATGCCATACTAAAAATAAGCCGTCTCATTAGATAACATAAAGACAATACAATGGAAAATTGATATACAAGGAAATGACATCGTAAACACTTTTATTATCCGTTAAACTAATCATCCATACTCATACAAGATACGAATAAATAAATAATAGTAGTACACTAATTCGTTAAATTTTGTAATATTTCGTTTGTTAAAAACTTTTCAAAACAAAAAGAAATATAGTTTTTCTATAAAGAAATTAAAACCACAAAACATTTAAGTAGCAGCTGCTGTTAAAACTTGATATTTGTTTCCTTGAAAAATTCATTTATGCTGAATTTTAATACCAATTGATGTGTTATTTGCAAAAAAAAGAAATACTGTAGATGTTGATATTTTTTTTTTCTTTTTCAATTAGCGGTCGCTTTTCAATTCTGCGATTTTGATTTTCAAGAATTACTTAAACTTGTAAGTCTTGTGTCTTAAAGAAATTAACCAGTTTGTGTTGCTGTAAAATTTGAATCCACAGATGCCTAATAATTGCTATTCTAAGAGAAAAATAACTTAACACTAACGAAATAATAGAATTGGAAATAAATGTACCGTAATAGCAATTGTGTAGAAAATTTTATCTGAATTATAGACTAGTTTAGAAACTTAACTGGATGTTATTAATCATTCAAAAAAAACTAACGACGAAAAATGGCCTCCATTCGAATTATTTTTTTTAAGTTGTTGGTAAATTTCAAAGTTTAAATAATAGCTCCGTACATTGTATTAAATAAAACATACAAATAATAAAAGAATAAATAAAGTTTGAGTTCTATACATTTCGTTATGATAACATGCCTATATATATACATGTCAGTTATCTAGATTCTCTCTAATAGCTAATATATATTTTACAGTTCAGCTAGAAATATGAAAAAGTATTTTATATGGCAATATGATGACATATCATAAAATTTATTTATCCTACATCTGCGTTCAACATTCACTGTCCACTGGCTGTTTTAAAAGGATGGGAAAACTTTTTTGTATTATTTTATTTATTTTAATTTTTTGTTTTAAAAAAAGTATATTTGCATTAGTGATTTGAGTTTATTATTTTTAAGTAAACGTATTGGGTGTTTAGGAATTTGCAAGAGGATATGAAATTGAAACAAAAACTCTAGTTATTAATTAATTCCTTTAGCACAGTCCTTTATTTAATTACGAAACAATAAAAAGATTTATCCAATCAATAATAGAGTTCTAATGTATTTCCTAATGACTCCAGATACATCTATTCAACACATAGCCTTGTATGAAGCAGTTTCATGTAACTTACCAAGCCTCGTTTCCCCGGGTCGTACGATCGATACCTATGCTTAGAACTATTTTAAAAATAGCCACAGTCGTTATATTAAGCTGCATAACAACTTCGTGTTTTTAAACTATTACACTTCAGTATATAGTCTTAATTTGAAGTACTTGGAAATAATTATTGTAGTTCATGATTGTTCTTACTTTTTATTAGAAACGTTTACTAAACAAAAATACTAATTCCTAAATTAAAACATGTTCCGTTATTTTCGAATCATTATTTTCACGTTATGATACTAAATGTTTTTAAGTAATTTAAAAAAGTCTTAAATCATTCCTTAATAATCACTTAGGCATTTTAAAAGCAAGGAAATGTGTTTTGAATGTACTGTAATAAAACGGTTTATTTAAACCATTCTCACAATGCATATGTTATTACAATAATGTTACACTTTGAATAATTGTATTCCTATTAAATTTACTGAAGACAAGTCTTAAATTCGATAACAAACGAAAAAATCGTCATCGTAATATGATAGTGCCCCGATGACTTTCGCATAAGCACTAAATATACCACTATAATCAATTGTATTTTGTCTGTGACATTAATAAGCTATACATTTATTTTATAACTTATTTTCTTTTCAAATATACTGCAATATTGAATATCTAACATTGACATTCTAGCTAATGAAATCTCCATCTTTTACACGCAGACACCAGAGAATATTAAAAAATGTCCACCGATTCTAAGTACAGAATTATTTTGGTTTGTCACACATATTTCATTTTGACAAAAAATGTTTTTTTCACAGAAAGGATAATAGCTTTAAAAACAAACTGTTATACATTTACCAAACCTTTGTTACTAGAAATCCCTGTTTGACAAAGAGATTCAGGAAGTAAATATCAACCAGTTAGGTTGAAAAATATTTTGTATTTCTGTTCATGTGTTACTTAAAATAAATTTATTTTATTCATTTTTTTATAATCAAACTCACTAGATGTTGCAAATTTAATTCCATTTTCGCATGTGATATATAAACTGGGTTTTATGAAATTTTAAACCAGTAAATCTTTCGTAACTCTTTCATTACTTTCTAACCAACCAATCAAACATCTAAAATATATATAACATCAATAAAAATTTAAGTTATTACAACATAATTTAAAACAATTCAATTACAACAACAAACCACCTATAATTTCAGTTAAAATGTTACCAACATTACATGACTGGTAGGCTACAGAAAAAGGTATATACCTACCACTATCATATTACCTTCTTAATACCTATATATTAATTTATTCAATATTTAAAATATCTAACCCATACTTATATATATATATATATATATATATATATATATATATATATATTGTTAGGGGATAATTAAAGTAGTTAGGAATAGGCTTTCATAATTACTTTTCCCGGAAGCTGACATTATTATACTGCATTATCGAACAACTATACTGAATGCCAGTCTAGAAGACTTCGTCTATGTGATATATATAACAAATCGGAATTATTAGAAGATATTTGTTGAAACTAATAAATACTACCAGTTTAGAATTTTTCGGGACAGGAAATATGGTATGGATTTTGGGCACCATAAATATTAGGCAAATTTATGTTATATTATTTTAGATGCCCGTGACTACAAATATATATTATTTATTATGTTCTAAGTAAAGACAATTCAAGGTAATTATGGTTTGACATTATAGATTGATTATCGTTTGGTGTTAAAATTATGAGTATGTAAATTCAAATATTTGTATTACAAGCATTTCTAATAATTGATCACATGGATTTTTATGTGTTTTTATTTAAACATTAAGAAATTTAGAAAAATATTTTAAAGTCGTAAGTATTATCATTGGAGTAACTCTAGTTTTGCTTGAGTATACAAAATGAAAAGGAAGTAGATTTCGGTTAGAGTGTGAGAGGGAGAGAGACTAAAGTAGAAGTGAAAGTATGAATATATTTAATTATACGTTATCTCTTTACTAAGAGTTATAGCTCTTCACTAACCAAACACGGTCATTAAACATAAATAAATTACGTCAATATGTAAGCAGTGATATTTCATACTTCCGTTGTAAAGAAAGAGACAGATTTTTTATGCGTTCATTAGTTAAAATATTTCACTGCATAAATTATTTTTTTAGTCTAATTATCATTAGAAAGCTTATTACTTTGCAATAGCTATTTATTGCATTAATCTCTCACGCTTTATGGAGAATGTGCACATTAAAAATATAGGCTATTATTGTATAGGAAAGAAAAGGTATTTTTTTCAGCAACATTTTGGAAAAAGAACTAAGTATAAATTTCATATGTCTTTTGACTAAGTCAATGGAAGGGGAGCGTTATAAACTGTAATATAAGACGGAATAACTAGAAATCACTCCTATAATTTCGACCGAAATTGTACTATAACCCATATGGTAGTTCAAATAATACACTCTATTTGAGTATTGTTTTAAAGTAGCCTTTTCTGAATTGTTAAATATCTTATCATTTCTACTTAGCATCTTACATTCTAAAGCAATATAGACTTTTCAACTGAAACTAGTACCTTTAAAATTTGTCAGTATTAAGAAAGGGTATCACTGAGTGACGATCACAGCTTTCCTCTGGTTATTAGAACTGTTTAGACTTTTTATAGCTAAAGCCTAGTCCTAAACTATTGTCGATTTCATGTTCAGAATGCAGTACGGAAATTCCATAAGTAATGTGTTTCATATAGGAGTTTGAACGATACTTCACTGAGTAAAAATATCAACTACGCTGTCAGGAGGGTTTGTGTTCACTGTCCTACTGCACGATAGCAGGAATTACGTTTGATTTCAAAACTTTTCTTAGATGATTAATAAAAACAAATTTTATGTTTGTAAGTGTAATTTATTTTTATATTTTAATATTACTTTAGGAATCAATAATAAAAATAATACCCACACTGAAAACATGATATTTATAGAAGTAGTATAGCTTTCATATTTAATATTTTGAAAAAGAAAGAATTTTTTTTTAATTTCATGACCACAATATAAAACATTTTTTCTGTTTTATTTTTATTATTTTATACAAATAACAAAACGAAAGCATTTGTTTGTATAACTAAGACATTTTATATACAGCGGAAGAATTATATATAAACAACCCTATACAATTTAAAAACCTTATTTGCTACAAAAAACGACAAAATTGATAAAAAAAAAAGCTAGAAATTATAGGAAAAACTTTGTAAACTAATCTATATTATAAAAATTTACTTAAAGGTTGGCTTTTGGGAACAATACACCAATAATAATAATAATAATCTTTGTAGTGTGGAAAATCTGATTAAGTAAAAATCTAGATGTATTATAAATTAATTAATTTGTTTTTCACTGTAAATATGTATTTAAAAACAAAATTATTTCACTTTTACCATAATCGTACTTCAGAAATAACACTAATTATTTTTTCACTCACATTATGAATGTAAACACTTATTAAATACGCCTTACCCACTGGGTAAATATCTTGTTTACTCATAACAGTTTAATCATACCGAACGAAACTGCAGGATTACCTAATCCTTCGATGGTGTAAAGAAAAAAGTAAAAAATTTAAAATCAAGTATGGTATATATTAAGTAGAAACAAACAACTGATCACCCACGAAGTATTGTTCTGTCGCGCAGTGTTTGATGTTTTTGGTCTAACAGAAGCACAACGACTCTCGATAAGAGCCTTACTGCATTCTGACATTAGTAATGTAATAAAAAAATTCAGCTAAAAACCACAAAAGTAAAAAAAAATAGTAGCCAAAATAACTACTATTACATTTAATATAAAATATTATAATCACCTGCTACTACAAATGTTTTCCAATTCTATATGCTATCAAATGTTGTTGTTGTTTTAATCATATGAATATGTAACAAGTTCGAGATATATAATTCTATAATAGGCAACACATATGCAAAATAAATTGTTAGTACTCAGTGGTAACCACTCGTATCACTGGGGTTAGAGTGCATACTAATAAGCATCATAGTATTCATAATGTTTTGTTTTGCCTTATGAACTTATAATTATAAATGTAGTTACCTTTTATATAAGTTCTGCTCACAAACTCAAACAACCTTTGTTGTTCGGCTTTTGAACTCGTGCAAAAGGTAACTACATTTTTAATCATAGTGTTGTTTAATTCCAACACAAGTCATAGTTATTTAAATTTGAAATTAAAAACAAATATTAAATCATTGGAACTGGCCCAATTGTAGAAAGCATATCTAAGATCAGAGGAGTAATAACAATTCTTACCAAGGAGCTACAGTACAGCTGTCGCATCCGTGAGATGAAGCTCATTCTATTTTTAGTCATTTAATCTCCAAGAAATGCAGATTTACCTGTTTACCTCAGTAGTTATAGAAGTTATAAAGTAAATGTTGAATATATTTATTTATCCATATTTACATTTTTTCCATAATGTTCGAAAGTAAACCTTGTCAAAAATAAACTAACATCTAACTTAATTTTCTTAAATGTCTATTTTTATTATATTTGGCTAACAAAATTAGTTTTAAAAGGTCTCCGGATCACTGATTTTAATAAACAGGTAAAATACCTGTTGTTGGTCCGTCAAGTTAGAACTGACGATATGAATTCCCTATCCCGTTCTTGTGTTCTCCTTTCCTGTTATCTAATTCATTTCTGAGTCAAACATTATATTTGAATTAATGACGGTTTGTCGTTCAAAACTTTATATGGGTATAACTTCACTAATCTGCATATTTCAAAGTCATCGGCCATGTCCATGTAACGAGTTTTATCATACAATTTTAATAACTTGTTGATCTATTGGTCAGTATATGGTCGTAATCAACAACATGAGCAGCGAAATTTGATTTAAGTAAATTTGAGGTGCGATTTAGGTAAATATTCTTTAAATTTAAATACCGACCCATCTGCCTTATGTGGTATTCAGAGCAGTCATCACACACTAATTTGTGGACAGCAGTTTCTTCAATAAAGACCTCATTTTTGTTTTCGTTAACGGTATCTTTTAATTTTTAAAATAAGTTTTCAAGATCGCTTCAATGTTATCTTGAAGCGACAGTAAACGTTATTTTTGGCCAATTCATTTCCATATCCCATTGAAACAAATTTTTCTTACCATTGTTTGGCAATGTATGGTTGTCAATTTTATTATTTATTTATGTGTTTGCGGATTATACTGTCAATTGTGGAGTTATTGTAACTATATAGTAAATGACCATGTGTTTCAGTATATGTACTTTTTTATAGGCATACAAAGTACAATATTTGTTTATAATTATTACAAAACTAAATGTGTACCTTCACCTACAAAATCTGTACAAAAATATCTTCACTGTTTATATTGTAATTACTACAAACAAAGAGATAAAAAAAACACAATAATTAATTACTTGTAAATATAAACTCTTGCTTATATACACTAATCTGAATAAGGAGTATCTCCATAAATAATTTCATTAGTGAAATTTTGTTCAATGAAATACAGGTACCAATGAAATGCATATAGTGCTCTAGTCTCGCATGTCCATGTTATGAATTGTATATGATGAAAATAAATGCAATAGGAATAAAATTGCTACTATTAAAGCGTTTAAAACTTATTTTTGTTTCAATTATAAAAATAGCACTTAAATTATGTTTAAAATTTTGTGTAGTTGATATAATTAAAATCTTTTTTGTCGAATGTGGTAGATATAATTAAAAACAATGTCAACCTGTACAAGTAAGCCATTGCAAGTCAAAACCACTGTTTCAAGTCATTAAAAGACGTAATTTTACTTGTAATTTTGAAGTTTCTCATTTTATCATTAAGAATAAAATATAATAACATTACAATAAAAAGTCAGTCTTCAAGAAAACAATTTGTCGGAACAAAATAAAATATATGCTATAGATAGAAGTAATATTGCAATTATCTTCTTGAAGGAGTAAAACTGTAGTTCCGCTAGAGCGCATTTTCTTGATTACTACAATGATTCAAACCTAACGTCAAACTTTTCTAAACAATGCCACAGCTATATTTAACTTTAATTGCTAACATTATTCCAACATTTTCAACTTCAATCATTAACAATTGACAAACATTAACTCAAATGATATAGTTAAAGTTCAAAAGTTTGGCGTTTAATAAATATATTTTGTAATAAAGCTTCTTCTGTCAATGTAAGGATGCGTCCACACTGGATACATATGTATGCCTTAGTAGTTTGTTCAACAAATAACACTGTTTACTGAACACATTTCGTGACCTTTTAGCTAAAATAAATGATCCCCTAAAATTCTAGCACATTTTAGAATAATTGTTCATTACACACGAGGCTAGTTCGTGATAAAAATTCTTCTTTTGTGAATTATGTGTAAATACAAAGAGTGCTGCAAAGCTCCGACGTTTTGTATCCATTGCTGCAACGTAACGAGTGATCACCGAACCACTTTGCCGCAGATGGTGACAACGACTGCTGTTTAAACGGTGATCTGAAAATAGTGGAAAACAGTTGAGGGTGAATCAGAGAGCCAGTAATTTGTTTCCATCCTTCACGAGGATGGCGAACGCCGATGTCAAAACTACATACAAACTGTCGTGAGTAACCCGGGGATTGCACCGACACTCAAGGGCTGCGTACAAAGCAACAATAGAACAATGAGGTTTCCACTTTTAATTATTTTTCAAGGTATTTCGATAATACGTGGTCACAAATGGAAATAAATCTTTCATAACCTGGTTCGATAAAGCATAGCTTATTGCCTTTGACTCATAAGATAAACAATACATGACAATAGGTTTTGCATAAATGAAATATTTTTGTTTGTAATTACGACACACATCAATAGATATGTAGTACATTTCAATTAAATTTGGTATGAGAGCACATTTTTACAATATCTCCGGAATATATCTTTTTAATTTTGTATATAACTTAATATTTACTAGGAGCTGACACGAAATAAAGATTTTAATAACATTTTGCTCATAATAGTCGGGGTAAATCAAAAAAATGTCAGTGTATAAGTTATTGGTAAAAATATGAAAAGTCGACCATGGAGGTTTTATAAAATACGGACTTTCTCTAAATAGGCTCTACCAATTTCGTTGAAATTATACTGAAATGGTAAAATTAATTACCATAATCCTTGTGCAAAATCACAAGTAAAACATATTATAGTTCAGAAGTAATTGGCAAAAAATGTAAATGGACATTGCTGGCGTCATTAAATCTCAAATTTATCCAAAACGAATTATGCAGCGTTTATGGCATAAACATATAGGCCCTTATTTACAAATGCAATTAGTTGGGTAGACAACTAACGAACAGATATTTATGTTTAAAATTAGTTTAATTTGTTTTTATATGGTTTAATAAGAAAATTTATATTATTGTTTTTCCACCGTTTTTTCCCCCCTTACGTAAAACTGATATGGCCATTTGATAATTAAATTTGCTATCACACAGATAAATACATTTATTAGAATTAATTTGAGAATGTTTCTGTGCCATATATTTTATTCAATAACGTAAATTTGTTATGAACATTTTTATAACTACATTATCTTACCGGCAGAAAACAAAATTAATTTATAAACACATTTATTACAAGAAACATTGTGTATGGTTATGGACAGTTAAATTTATTTACTTATGTAAATTTGTTATTTCATTCTTTTCTCCTTTGCTCTAAGTTCATAATATTTTCGCTTTCTAGCTTTTTCAGGAATACAGTTTTCAATATTCTTCTTCACAGTCTTCAATATTAAAAATTACAAAAAGTTGTTTTTAACATATTACATGTATACACATTCACATTAAATCCCATAGCAAATTAAAACATGTACTGGGTAAACAAACAACAGATGTCATGATGGTCAAGTGTAATTTGGAGTGTTCTGATTGGTTGAAATGAAGATGTCTGTGTTTTATGTATATGTCCGTTTTTGAAACAAACGTTTAATTTCAGCTTTAAAAATACCATATTTCTGTCAATATTAGATACTAATCTAGTCCATAATCTAATTTAGCTCATCAAGCTTATGCAAATCCATTATTAACTCAATTTGTATGAATTTTTAATTCCTCGTCATTGATACTAAGCCACTATGATACTACCGTCTATGTATAGGACATGTCTTCAACAAAATGTTCCACAATATATACATATATTTTTTTAATTATATTGTCTATCCAGTAACAGGTCGTTCATTTATGGAATCAACGTATTCAACGTGTCTCTTAATGTATTGATTAAGAGACATTTAAAAATGTTGTTTATCTACTTATGACCGTTTTATGGTCGTTGTATCTCTTTTATTTTTAGTAAAATGGTGTAAACCAACACAGGAAAAACTGTAGACATCATACAGTAATACGTTTTTTTAGAAAAAAGTCCCCATCTTAAAAAAAAATATAATTATAATTTAGTCCGTTTTTATATTTAATATTGGAATAATTAAAATATTTTGAATATTTAAAACACCTAATTAAACAATTGAATATAAAGTAATTAAAAATATGTAATCTATAAAAAAAATATGGATAAAAGTAATAAATATATTAAAATTTAATAATTCTTTGTATTCGTTCATTTGTATGCTAAATATTTATTGTTTGTTGTGTAAACGTTATCTCGATTACTTAAGTGAATATGATTTTCAGTTTTATAGCAATTCCTGTACATTTTGAAAACATCTATAACTATTAATACCTTTTAAAGATCATTAATTCAGACATACCTTGATGTATCAAGCACTGCATTATCATTCACCATTACATAATAAAAAAGAATGACGTGATTTTAAAACGTTATATTTATTGAAAAAGTAAATTACAAAAATGGAAAAAAGTGCAAAATAGTCACCAAATCAACAACTTTCAGCAAGGGGTTTTAGCCACTACAAGTGCTCTTTGTGCCTTCCATCAGACTCATGGGCAGCATCAAGACGATAGCTAAATTCGTCCCAGACTGCAAGGTAAAGTTTTCGACTGTAATTACTGCTGCTGATATCTTGTTTTTAGTTGATCGGTAACGGTAGATCAAAAACAGTTTACTTCATCTATTCCTACAAGAAGAATTCATACAGGTCCATTTCTGAAGAGCTCGATAGCAAAGAGTACACGGCAGTGCCTAGTGGTACTCTAGACCATTTTTGCGTTGAGACAGTGTGGCATTGAGGAATCTACGTTGGTGTGCCAGTGCGGTGGGTCTCTGTCCTGTATAAATATGAATCATCAGTGTCCTCATGTAGTTGTGGAAAAATCCAGGTGTACAAAATTTTAAGATAGGTCCATTCCAGTCACTGTGTTTTCCATTAAAAAAGAATGGCCCAAAAATTTTTGTATGAGAAATTGGACCACAAATGTTTACTTTTAGTAATTCTTGCTCATCCTCTATGATGATTCTAAAGCTCCAATAAACGCTCGTAAAGACAGTTATCTAACCGATTTTATGAAAGGTAGCATCACCAGTAAAAACCAAGCGCTGTAAAAATCTGTCGTCTTCCATTTCCTCTAAGAGAGTATTTAACTCTATTCTTTTATTTTTATCACCAACACGAAGAGTTTGCTCTAATTGTAGTTGGTATGGTTTATAGATTAAAAGTTTTTTAACACACGCCAGACAGGAATGAGGAATTTTATGTTCTATGCGAGCGCCACGAGAAGATTTTCATGGATGTCACTTCTTCAAAAATCCCGTTTCTTCAAACATGTGATTACAGCGATGACTGTTCTTCAGCAAAGGCGGTGTTCATCCCAAAACGTTGACGAAAAACGCAATGGATTGTAATCACTTACTTAGTTTTGCTAAACTGCAAAAACCGCAGAAACCATTTGTTAACAGACGCTATCTAGCTATAGACTGAATTTATGGACAGATTCAATGCAATTTACTAAAAATGGAAGCCACATCTATTAAAGCAACTAACCTTGCCATTCAAAGAATGCCCATCGTTCCATGTATTAAAATGTTTTTACGTCAGTTTATTCTTTTGAAACAACCTGTATAACTACAGTAGTATAGGGCAAACTATTATCCAACAACTTAATCTAAATTTTTTAATAACAATAGATTTGATGAAATGAATAATTGATCAATGTAGCCTTCCGTGAAATCTATTAATAAGGAACGGTATGCATAATTTAAACAGCTTGACTATACAAGTGTAATAAATATTGAAAGAGTTTTACTACTTGATTAGTAAAATTATTAACAAGCTAAATTATAGAAATTAATGTAATAAATGGATACAAATTGCATTGTTCTGTAATAATGTAATCTCGTTTTCAATTCTTACATTTTAATAGAATTACTTTCCCAATCCCATGTCTGCTGCTAACAGTATTATCAGATTTTGTGCAATAAGCTGTTCCTATACTTGAAATCATTAAACTCACTGATTGTTAATATGAAAATTCATGTATCTAAAATAAGTCACTGATATAGATTATTATTATTATTATTTTTTTTACTGTTAAAATAAACATCAGATATATTTTTCTTGTTTTATAAAATGTGTATTATGGAATGTATGAAACGGGTGTCAGAATGTATAATTATTCTGAATGCTTATAAAGATTCTATAATTTTTGTCCCAAATTATCTCACATTGATTTAGTTGTATACGGATTAGATAACACTGGATGATTAGAACTATAGGTAAATAATTTGTAATATTGTAAATTAATTGTAAATTTAACTCTTTTTCTTCAAGAGAATGTAGTCCCAATAATTTCACACATAACATTTTTAAGAGTGATAGGCGTACATAACGATTACAGTTAGATCAAGGTATTTAGGAATTAAAATTTGGAAAAGTTCAAAATATATGAATAACGTTAATGGAAAGTGTATTTCTGTATTTGTCAGACGTGTATTATAATTCAGATTTGATAACAATCTTTACATACATACTTTGTCTCGGAATCCCCAAAACTTCCATTTATAACTCAACATTTTGAAAATGGTTACTTATTTACCTATTTAATCAAAGTCTTTCATATTTTTGTTATTGAAAAACGTTGAGTTCGAATTTGCTTTTTTTTTAATTTTTAGTAACCTATGGTAAATCATGTGTCACCGCATTAAATATTAATGAATTAAAATGAAAATGATCTGTATTATATTATAATATTAAAAAGTATATAATAATATACTATTATATATATATATATATATATATATATATATATATACTTTCATAAATTTTAAATTTTGTTGTTGTTTTCTTCTTTTTTGATTGTTGTCTTGAAATAGATCATTTTGAGTGCGACTTCAAAATTCAAGTTTCTATTTCACTGCAAAAGAGCGCCCAAAATATTAATTATTAAATATAATGCCAATAAAGTTAATGAATGCCGATTCTGTACATGTATTTAAAAGTCGTCTATATTTATATAGTTTTAGAAAGTGTTATTTATCAAAATCTCGATATAAAACCAATGAAATCGAGAATAAAATTATAAATTGGGCTAAATAAACAAATCTTGTTAGATGTATCACTTTTTCACTTAATTTGTCTATCTTCTATAATATATTTGATTATGTAACTTACGTAACAATCCTAATACATTTCATTATTCTTTAATTTTAACCAAGAGATATATGATAGGGTAGGTGGACATCCCCTAATAAGAGAAGAGTTATTTCATGCAAAAGTGAAAAGAGGGTGAGCAGTTAAGGGTGACTATAGCCTTCATTAATGAAATACAATTTACTAGAGACATGGTTTCTATCTCGATTGTAAATAACTTGTTACTAGATAGTTAAGCCATTATTTCAATAATATTGTATCCATTTTCTTTAAAAATAAATCGTAGCAACTTTAATTAACTGCAATAAAATGAAAACGTAAATCATTAAAATTACAAAGTAATGGTTTTTACAGTTCTGCCCCATTTTCATTACATAATAGACAAATACATATTTTACTTTTATTATATTTTTTAAACGGTCAACGATACAAATATTTATTGTTCAATTTTCAAAAAACAAAGAAGCTAACTTAGGAGATAAAGTTTCATATACCTGGTCAGCTCCAATAGAATACCATAATAAAATAACTTTACATTTCATTAATAGTGAAACTAAATCTCACAGACGTATGAAATGAGAAAACTAAGGCGTTCATCTGTCTCTAGATGTTGTGACGTCAGTCTGGATCACCAAAATATAAGCTGTATATAGTGGGTTTATGTTTTGTCAATGGCGTTATCCAGTAATAGAGTTGACATATTTTACAAGGTGTGTTCTTTTATATTAGAGTGTTTTTTTATTATTCTATATTTATGATTATTACAATCATAAACCGACATTGTTTAAATAAGTAATAGTTCTAACTAAGTAGCAAAACTCAACAAAAGCAACATGTCTTGAGACTTATATCATTATCTACAACATAACCAGTATCATTATAATATTTTTTACCATGACAAGTCTTTTAGTTTTTTACGCGTAAAGCGTCTACTGTCACATCCATCATCAAGAAGTCGTATGGCTTCCATGGTAACGTGTTGGTGAATCTTTTCTCCTACAGCAGTTTAGAGTGAGATATCATCAAGAAGTTTGAGGTCTAGATCTAAACATATATCTTCGTTCTTTGGTACCATCTTGCAATGATAAATGAGCGAATGATTCCATTTTGGCAACGTTGAATTAACGGTCGATTGAAGTCCTTTGTACATCCCCAGATTTGAGCTCAGTAAGTCCAGATCGATCTGATGATAGTCTGGTAGAGCAATCTCTTGTTGTTGAGGTCCAGCATATAGGCGGTTACTAATGTTGAATCCAGTATAATGTGAAACTATTTATTATAGATAACACCCCAAATATGAAGGCGCTAATTTATTGACATTAATGTGAAGTAAAAATTACAAGAGAAAATCCATAAATGTAAGTTCCACTATATAAATTATTAAATTTAACTGTTTTCATACAAAATTGGACGTTCGTTTACAAATCCTTACCTATTAAAAAAAAACTTCTTATACAAATTAAAAATATATATTTTCCTAAACCTGACATTGTTTTGCAGTTATTAATAAATGGTCCTAGTTCACTTATTTATACTTGAACTCAAAAAGTGAAATTTTATTACAATTTTACGATTTATAATCTTGAATTGTATGCTCAATACACTTAAGTACCTTGTCTGTATTCAAACAAGACCAGAGACTTCTAGATTACCGCTAAGCAAGATGCAAACACTATTAAATTATTCATGCGATTTAAATTTACACTTCTTGAACAAGGAATAAACTGTAGGATTAATTCATGAAAGGATTTCTCTACACAATTTTTTGTTGAATAAACACAGTCAATAAATATCTGTTTTACTAAAAGAAAACATTAATAAAACAGTTTATAAAAATTAAAACAAATGCTTTCTGTCTCATATACACCCAAAATATCCTTTTCCGGGAACTCTTATCATTCCTAATAATAATAATAATAGTAACAGGTAGTTTGTAAGGTAAACGAGGTTTTGTTTTAATTTTTAAGTTATGCGAAAAATAATGTTCCCCATTATGATGAATAAAGAAATAATATTTAATTTTTTTAGTATTATCGTCTTTTGAGTAATTATAGTTTCGACACCAAGGCTTACCTCTCCTGCTCTTACAGTTTAAATAAAAACATTGCCATTGGAAATTTTAGTTTTATCCTATATTTAGCAGTGACAATCTCGTGAACTAACAAATTGAGTCATAAAAATTGTTATCTATTAAAAAATATATAATTTATGATTTACATCTTAGTGCACTACCATACGACTGAAGGAATTAAATATCGAAATACGTGTTAAAATCTGTTCATCAATACAGTATGTAGAAATGTCTGGAAATTCGTAATAAACGTTTCGATATGGATGTGTCCATATGTTTGTTAAAGAATATCTTTACACAAAAATTTACATAATATAGAAAAAAAATAAGAACCATAATACCTAACACTAATAACAACAATAAGTTCGAAGATAAAATAAGTTACAAACATAAACAAATATATAACAAGTTACCAGGTAAGCAGCCAGTATTTCCTAGAGAGGAAGAGGAAACGTTCGTTTCTTATATCAAATTTATATCTTAGTTTTGTCATCAACTCTTAACTAAACAGTATTGGCAGGATGGTAAAGTAGTTCAAAAACTAATTTCCAGGGAAGGACTATAAGAATTTTTTCTTGCTGCGTTATCTTAGACTAAAAGATTGTTTTTCTTCGAACAAGATCGCAACAAGGCAGTTGTTGACGAGGCTTTATTTTTAAATTCAAGATGTAACAGCGGAAAACATGGAATCTAGATGAAAAAAATCTGACTAATAACCCCGGCGAAAAACTAGTCATATATCGCCATGAGACGAAATACCCAGAAAAAGTCTGTACATTTTTTTCTAAGTCTAACATTTCTGTCTTGATAAGTGGCAGTGTAGCTGGAGAGATTATACCACCGTTTGTGGTTTACAAGGACACACCTGTGGGATACTTGGACAGAAGGAGTATCAAAACATTGCCGTTATTAGAGCACCAAATCGGGTTAGTTTGATGGAGTTTCCTTCGATGAGTGGTTTCAAAGCCTCATGTTAACTAAGCTGAAACGAATTGGCAGTAAAAAGCACTTACGCAGACAATCTCTCCGCTCATCTGATTTGTAATCATATTTCAGAAGTGCAAAGCCAATGATATTATTAATTTTATCAGGTTGACACCAAACAGTACTCCTTTAACACAACCATTAGTTTTTATGTTTTTTTCCCCCAATGAAATTGGCCTAGAGAATAGTTCTAAGTGATTGGAAAATGTCTCCTGAGGTTATGAAAATATCTCCTGTTCTGCCAAAACAGCGATTGCCATCTCTAATGAAAAACAAAAAAGTAGTTCATTATCTGGAGGTGAACATTAATAAAATCTAGAAAGTTAATTCTAAAAATGTGGAATCTATCTATCCATGTTATGAGGAGCTTTTACTTGAGAGGATAGCCCATAATGAATTGTAACCTTCAGCTGTTTGTTCTGCTTTCCTAGATGCCTTTCAGTCTACACGAGATGCGTGTAGCACATAGCCGAAACTTACAAGAAAGAAGTAACTTGATGTACCTGCAGGAAAAAGTCTGTCGCATGACGAATTGGTTGAAACACAGATAAATATAAGTTAAATGAGACTAGGGACGATGGTCATCTGGAGGATGAACCTGGTAAATGTCAAAAGCAACCTAAGGATAACCAACAGCCTGGCACTAGTAAGACTTCAAAAAATGACAAATCACATAAGAGAAGAAAAAAATGCAAATCGTTTTGATAATATAGCGATGAGGAGTCGGCAGATGACCCTGAAGTTATTATGGATGATAGTTCACACGATGTTGATGATTGGGAGACATAGAAAAAATAAATGGAAGAGTTGAATAAATCTGGAGAGAATAAATTGAATTTATCAAAAGTTAAACAACCGATACCTTGATAGGACAAACAGATTGATTCATTTGTAGTTTTACAGTACGAAAATAACTATTACCCATGTGTCATTGAAAGCTGTGATGAAGATACGTTAGTGCTATGATAAAGTCTCTAAATAATTGGAAGAAGCCAATAAATAAAGTTGTCGTTATTTTACAAATGGGATGAAATTACTGGATCGATAAATCCCCCTACAATTTTGAACAAGATGGGTATTTTCGCAGTTCCAGAGCTGGAATTAGGTTTCGAGGAAATTTAATAATTAGTTTTTTGTAATAGACACTATTACATTCATGTTAAATGTCAATAATCTTGTTTTTTCCTAACTTTTAGCCATAGTTTTTTTTTCCGTCTTACTTATAATTTCACCATAAGTTTCAATTATTTACCCAGGTCCAATTAAAAAATAATTAAAAAAGCCTAAAAGTTTTCAGTGGTCGCACTGAAACATAATTATGCTACAATGTTTCTTAATGGGTTTTCCTTTGCACCAGATAATTTATACATTAAATATACATCAATATGTAAGGGGTGCAAAGTAACACCCTACATAACATCATACTATGGCATACTTTGCACCACATTTTTAAAATCAGTAACAAATGTTTACTGGTGTAAAAATGTATTTATGAGATTGGAACAGTTCCTTCACTTCATAAGAATAAATAAAAAATATTTTTTAAGTAGTTTTATAAAGATTTTATTATTTACAAGGGTAGTTCAGAGACTCCTTACAACTGAGAATAAACGTGTTAGTCCTATTTAGTATTGTATGATTGTAGGTAGGTTTGGATTGGAAACATTTTGCTTAGGAACAAAATCACCTACCAATATCAATGTCAGTAATCGATGTTTTTCATAAAAAAATAAGAAATATGAAAATCCTAATAATTTATAATCTAATTGAACAATTTTTGATTATTTTGGCTATTTTACTTAGTTCTTGGCCTGTATGAAAAAATCTGTTGACATCGGTTTAGTTTATCTCCATTTGTATATATATATATATATATATATATATATATATATATTTATTTATTTATTTATATATATATATATATATATATATATATATATATATATATATATATATAATACCAAAGTTTATCATTCATCTCGAATTTATTGAAAATTGGCAGTTACTCCTCATAACTAATAAAACAACAATAATATATTCCAAGATGTAGATTCATTTTACTGCCTTTATTTGTTATAAATTACAAAATACGTTGCAAATTGTAATAGGGCGGTATTTAGCTATACAAAATTGAGATTAGGTTCATGACATAACCACAATTTGTTTAAAGAATAACCAAGAGTACTTGAATTACTAGCTGTAGTGTTTTTCTAACGTTGAAGTATTGAAGTATATATTTTTTAATATGATAATTTTTTTAATATAAAACTACATCTATTCTTTATTTGAGAAATTGTAAACACAAATTCAAAATTTTCTTTAGAAGGTGTTAGTAATATAGGAGGATTAAGAATAAAAATTGTGTTAGTCTCTAATGGAACTAATACTCGTAGTCCTGGAACTGCCCTAAACTTCACCTCACTTAGAGGAGAAATTATACAGGAAATAAAATAACCGAATCAAAGGTCAAGCATGACAATAGCGACCCTTCTGTAATAAAATAATGAAAAGGCAGACAGGACAGTTTTATACCGTTCTTAAGTAGAACAACAAAGTTTTCTCGTTAGTTCACAAGCTATTACAAAGTCTCAAGACATAACTTAAGTAATGAAACCTGTAGCAAATTTCATGTCGAAGGAAAACTTAATCTAAAGTACGGTATCAAAACAAATTTAAACAGAGAGAAAAATACAAACTGTGTTTGAAATAAAGTGTCAGTATAAAGATTGATAACTAAGAGCAATAAATAATTGTAAATTCAACTTTTATTTTTGTTCTGTTTTTCTTTAAAAGTTTACAACATTATATCCAAACAAGTATTAAAGAAATCCTTTGGAAATAAATAACTTTTGAAAAAGTAGCAAAAAAATCATCCATTTATAACTAACGTACAACAATTTAAAAAAAAAATTGACTCTTTTTGTTAAATTAACATACAGTATATGACTCTTCTCTACAGTATACATGTGGAGAAGAATATTTTTTAAACTTAACTGTTAGCTGTAAAAACATAGTAGACTGGTGTTTTTTAACACAATTTATGAAACAGGTAAGATTTTTATAAATCAGTTCTCCAATATTTTCCTTTTAAATAAACTTATAGAATGAGGTTCCAACCTGCATCACATTCCTATTTTAAATTGTGCTTTATCCTTCCACCCCACTTCTTCCAAGATGGAACGAGATTCGCTTTTTCAAGACAATGTGATCCATACAATTAGCATATCGGTTCCAAAACCTATTTTGATTTCGCTTAAATGAAAATGATCTGTATTCTATTATAATATTAAAAAGTATATATAATTATATAAGAAATTATAGGCCTATAAGAAAGCAATAATACGTTACCTATATGGACCTATGTCTGCGAAATTTAGTTACTGCATGGAAAATAGTTGTACAAAATGTCCACTTGGTAAACAAATACAGTGTATTTAAACATTTAAATAGTCCGTTCCATCGCAGTTGTTGACATTACAGATATTATCACCAGGTTGATCACCGGAAGTTGCACAGCAAGGAAAAGCACTATTCACCAAACCAGTTTTTACGACTATCATTCTTAATAAGTTGACGTACTTTAATCTTGTTTTTTAAAGGTAAAAAAACCACCCCCATCATCATCAATTCGGTCATTTTCGCCTTATAATTCAAAAGTAAGACCAGAGCATAATAAGAGCCATTTAAATGGTTTATGATTATTATACAAAATTATAATAAGTTATATTTATTTAAACTCAACACAGAACGTTGAAAGGTAAATTTAAAAAAATTAATTTATAGGAATAATTTGAGATATAAATTTCAAAATCTGGTACACCTCTGATAGTTATCATTAACTTAGTTTTGATGTAAATTTAAATTAACATTATTTTCCTAAAGATGGTTTTTGGAAGGAATCATATTTTTTATAAAACTCTTAAATCAAAAATAGATTTTCAATCGATAATTAACGCAATGAAAAATTATCAAACTATATATAAATTTAATTCTATGTATCAACTGGTATTTATATAAATATTTGTTGAAAGGATAAAAGAAAGAAACATCAAAATCTATTATGCGATATAATTTACCCAACTATTCAACATTTTTCTTTCGTGTTTTTTTTTTACTACTTTATATAAAATCCCCTTAAGAAAATCGTAGCTTTGTGTTTTTCTTTTTAAATACAAATAAAAACTATACATTTATAGTAAAATTTTAAAAACAAATTCATCTCAATTCATATCAGTACTAATAAAGATAAATTCAAATAGTAATCTTTCTTTATACTTTCACGAATAGAATTCAATCTTGTGATGTGTACTGTATAATCTGAACATTTTGAAAAAGTCCGTTCCATAATGGTTTTACCTGGGATTGTTAAAAAATAAAAGATGTGTACCAAATCCACACGCTTTTCATATCCAAACTTTCCTATGATAAATACAGAACTATGTTTCACTTTGTACCTCACAAGTGTAGACAATTTATGATTCACTCTGTAATCACATTGTAATGTGAGACTTTATTGAAATAACTGATTCTAATATTGACATGAATGGTTGACAAGTTTGTCATCAGTGCAATAATGGACATTGCATATTTGTTTTAGCACAACTCATAGAGAGATTTTATTTGTCTGCGGAAAACATAGTTTGCAGAATGAAGGCAGATTGAAGTGTGTAATTCTGATTTGAACTAATGTTTTATTGCAAGACTTATTTTTGAAAAGAATGCAAATTAAAAAGCTATTTAAAACTTCGCTTTAGAAATTTATTTAAAATAGCTTAAAACTTTCCAAATGTAGGCTAAATAAACCATTCACATAAACCTATTTTTTAAATTAGGGCATTTGGATAGCAAAATAATAACAATTTATAAGCTTGATTTTCTAGGATTGTAATTTTTTTAAATTACTAAAAAAAGTTTATTGTGCTTTGTTCCAGAAATATCACACAAAGTCATTTCAAAAACATCGAAATATCTAAACCTTTCCTTCCCAAACAATGTTCATGCTATTTACGATAATCTCATTCTTTGATGATTATTTTCGTAACAAGAAGCTCGATTAATTTTTTAACATTTCTTTTTTAATTAATAAATATTCACGTTAAAACAAAACTTCTCAAAAAGTTGGTAAGGAGAAATTTTTACTTTCTTACAATAGAGAATATTATGTAATGGACCAAAAGACCGATGTCAAGTTTTTGCGCATATATCCGTTTTCAGGGATGTCTCTCTGCCTATCTGGCATTTTTCGTCTGTCGAATGTATAGTGTAAACGGGTGGACAGACTTTATTAAATTTGGTATTTGGTCATATGTAAATATTTGTATCTCGGGAATTTTTCCATTTTATTAATAACTTTGGAGTAGCTGCTAAAATAAAACAAACACACACACACACACACACACACACACACACACAACACGCGCGCGCGCGCAAGCACACACACACACACAAAGTTACTATCTCTCCAAAAATGTTCGTTTATGAGCTTTAGGTAAAAAAACCAAAAAAATCAGCCATGGAGCAGATTACATATAATATAGTTTATCAAAATTGGCTCCAAAATATTTCTTATAATTTTAATGAAATTTGATTATTAATGACTCAAACTCGAGTGCAAAAGTTCTCTCTGATTTTAACAATAGATTACTGAGAAAGCGTGTGCAATGATTTAGCAAAATTTATTTACTTACTTTTATTCCATTCGGGGTAAAACAGAAATTGTAACAAATTGTCCTTTCTGAAATGTTCAATTTATTGAAAATTGGTAGTTTTTTTCTGCGATGTTCTTTGTTATCCTAAACAAATATTTAAAACTAATATTTTTGTTTCTTGTTCATTTGTAGTAAAAACATTATCAAATCCAATATATTTTATACCCAAAGATACTAATTCCAATAGTGGTAACGAGTGTGTCTATTACAAATAAATAATCCACTCACGGCTTATTCCTTCTATAACAGTTCATTTTAATTCATAATATCTAAAAAATAATGTATGTATTATATTACCGTTTTAAAAACACTAACATTTCAAGTTGGTTGATGTGTACTAATCCACACGACTGTTTTCAAACTAATCCAAATCTAAAGTTTAAAAGTCGTTGTTTAGATATCTAATTGTATATTCCAACAAACACAGGTGTCTACAAAATTTGAGGGTTGTAATTATATAATTTTCTTAAATACAATTTCTCACAAAAGGACTTAAATTGTCAGTTATTATTCGATGCCATGCCAACCCATTAGTAGCACGTTGTTCATCAATCGTAGTTCCCAGTCTCTATTCACAGCAGACATGCCTTTGTTATTGTCATAACAACTGTTAGAATAGCTTGGCAATCATGCTGAGAAACCCATGACTGGAAAGTCACGATTAGATCTAGTAAATTCTTTGGATTGGGGATTTTTTAATTAAATTATTTAATACAATTCATCTCTAAATTCGTAGTAGATAAAAACATTCAAATAAATAATTTTAAAACCGTTATTGTGTTTTGTAGATCTGGATCGTCCACAGTGAAAGTAATACGGGAGCTGCTGTCACGATTTTACTGATAACCTGTTTTTAACATAGGTTTTATTCATTTATATCTATAAATTCCTTGATTTAAAAGCATGGAATACACAAGCATGGTTCACTGTCGGTAATTGTCGACGAAATGCATTAGTGTCATGAATCACAAAGTGCGTATTACCTCTTTAAAAGCTTTTAACTGTAAAGCAAAATTGAAGCAAACGCAGTATATGAATATTATTTTACCTACAAATATAAACTGTATAATATGGACCTTACTCAATGATTGGTATGGATCTTTTTCTAATTTTAATTACTTTTTTCAAATAAAAATATTTATTATTATTAATATTAATTATTAAGTTATTCCCTATTGGTGATGTAGTTATTGTTTGGGTTATAATTTTTACTTAACTAATTATATCTTAGATTTTACGTACACTAAGATTGTATTACGATTAATCCTACAATACCTACATTCTTCTCTACCTGCTTCATCTAGATTGTAAGCTATACAAATTAACTTCAGCAGTTAACTCGAGTTTCCACTTGATAATTCCCGTGTCGTATTGACACCGATTACGAAGTAACTTAATTAGAACTAAATGTTGTGTTTTCTTACGATTAATGTTATGCAACAAAGATTAAGCAGTAACTGATATTACCTATTACTTTGATTTGACAAATTATAAAAACATAAGTAATACCATTTGAGTCAATTTTATATCAATATATATCCACTATTATTGAAGCCACACTAATTGCACTAGAATGATCTACTGCTGGACGAAATTGCGTATGTTCATTCCTACTCATATACTTCTACATGTGTGTGTATGTGTGTGAGTGGGGGGGGGAGTGTGTGTGTGTATGTGTGTTCCATATATATTTATATTATGTATATATTTTATTATATACATAATTTATTTAAATTTTTTTTATTTTAATGCTCATACGTTTTTTTACACCAGTTATTATTATAATAAAATAATATTTCAAGTATAAATATAGTCTAGGTCTATTTTTCACTTGAATTATTATTTTATATATATATATATATATATATATACCAACAGATCTTACATTACCGATATCACCCTTAAATACCTATAAATAATTAGTTAACCCTGGCGATGAATATAAATTGATACCAAGTCAGATGTAGTCAATATATACCAATATCTTTAATGGCGGACCTATTGCCCAGTGTGCTGAGGTTTATTATATTTACAAAAGTAAACAATTGATGTTTGTCAACAATATTGAATGTTGTATTTTGTCCCAATTTGTGTATATTTTCCCTTTCGGGGGGGGGGGGGGGTAATTATGTAATAGCATACAAAAGATTGCTTAAAACAAGAGAATGATTTACTACAATTAACGAAGACTGATGAGTTTGTACAGTTTACTGCTACACCCCTCCTCCTCATTCTCTTTGTCCCTGACAAACTATGATTAATTACTTAATGTAGCTAAAAATATATTCTTGACATTAATACTTTAACAACCTTATCTGGTCGATGTTTTTATTAGTCGACAATCTCAATTGAAACTCCTTCTCTACCAAGTGCTGTAATTATAAATTACTGTAATATACTATTCCATAAATAGTTTTCTCATTAAAGAAAAAAATCCTATGAAATGGCATCTGATAATTTGTAATGTATTATTTATTTTTTAACAATGTCTAAACTTATATTATTAAAAATTGGTTGTAATTTGTAATTTTAGACTTGTACCGGTATCCTATTAATGTGTACCGAACTTCATAAACCCATGCACTTATTAATAACTCCTCTTCATACATTAAAACAAATTTATATCACTTGTCCGCACAGTGTATGCCACAAAACATCGCATTCTATGAGTATTTTCACTTTATGTATAAGGTACAACTTAAAACCAATAATATTTTATATGTAATTTAATGAACAAGATATTTTCTGTTTTATTTTATTTATTTTTTATTTGTATTAGATATTACAAGAATTCTATCTTTGTAACTCAGAGCTAGTAGTATGCAATTTCCACTGATTGTACCCCACTCTACAATACCCCAACCTGTATTGTATATGACGGAAAAGTAGCATCTTCTGATACTGTGAGGTCAGTAATGTTTTAGTTAGTAAATATTGTTTATAGTTAGAATATATTATTCACAATCCCTAATGTGACCTTCTAAGAGTCCTAATAGACTCCAGTCTTAGTATATTCTCCCGTTCCTTAATTTAAGCAATCCATTTTTTTCTCTTATCATAAAAAATTACCTACATTAATTTCTTTTTTTAACAAAACTGTTTTTCCGTTTAGTAGTTTAACATAAATCTTATTTAGATTTTTAGTAAGACAAAACTTTGTTAACGTTATAGCATTCTTTCCACCAGCACATTCTTCTCTATATTTTGATCGAATGAATAAAACAAAATTTCGGGAAACTTTACACGACTATAAAAAGCTAAAATTTAGCATCTTGGGAAATTTTCGACTCATTCACAAAATTACGTTTTTGGAGAGCCATTAAAATTTTTTATTACTAACCCCATTTACTGACAACTCATAAAAGAAAACGAGTAAAATAACGAGGACTCTGTGATGTCTTTATCAAAACCACTAGCTACTAATTTATCTTTAATTTGAAAGATAATATATTACAAAGGAGACTGCTATATTAGTGAACAATTATAAAAAAATACTGTCTTTCTCAGCAAAACTTTGTAAGACCTATTGTCTCAACTGAAAAATGATCAGAGATGGAAAACGACCCAAATGAAATTTTAAAATCTTATTGACAGTAAGCAAAATTGTGGATTATAATGTGAAATAAGCCCTCCTATCTTATAACTCACTTGTCGGGTTTCCAATTATATATAACACGCCATATTTCCATTTTTTTTTTTTTTTTTTTTTTTTTTTTTTTTTTTTTTTTTTATAAATTCCAAAAACTATTTGTTTCACTGTAAATTGCCTTTATGACAACTACACAGGCAATTGCTAACTACTTTCGTCCTATAAAGTCGCAAAAGTAGGGGTTTTTATACGCTTTCTTTAAATTTTTAACGGCACGGAAGCATAACATTTTACACGTCTGTTGTATTAAGCTAAATTGTAGGTCTATTGACCTCTTTATTGTTTTTTTAAAAATATAAAATGTTGTTATGGAAATAAAATCAATTTTCGTAGATAAATGCATATATTTTTAGTAAACTGCTTCTTCTTTTTATTTACAAGAGGTTTTCATGTCTAATTGGTTGTCAGGATTGTTTTCTCAATTAAAAATTAAAATTGTATAACAATTTTTGGGACCTAGTATTCCAATAAAACTATTGGTCGTAAAAGACAATAGCGATATTTAAAAATTCAACTTCTGCAAATAGTTTTATTACCTACATTACAAACTTTATTCGATTTAATTACGAGGCACAATTAGGACATCTATTATACACGAGTAAAGCAATTTAAATAAATAGCCAAGAAGCGCTATAAAATAAAGAGTGGTGTTTTGCTTTAGTAACGATCACAATTCTTTAAAATGTTTGTGCGTGTGTTTCTAGATTTGTGCAGTGTTTGTACAATATTTATTTTATGTTTCTTAATAGAGGTAGAAAATAATGTATTACAAATCATCATATTATATTATATTGGCGTCGTACGATATTATACGGTTAAAGAGCATACTCTTAAAATTATAATAGGCGAAAGATGTCTTCATTAAAATATTGACATAAAACCCTGGAATATAATTAATAGTTTGTCATAGGACCCTCATAGTTTGTCATCATAGAGTGCAGCACTGAGACAAAGTCAAGTTTTAAGTTGATTCCAATCTACATAGCAACTTCTTACACACACAAAAGTAATTATTAAATACAATATTACACTGGATACCAAATATTAATATCAACAATTCAAAACATTAAAACTATGAAATTACAACGAAACCTTAAATGATATTTTATAACAAAAAACTATATTTTACAGTTAACAACAAAACGTTTCTATTTAGAAACGGTTAAGAGAATGTATATTAAAAATTTAGTTACTGTTTTCATTAACATCAAACTTTTAAATATTAGGACAATATTTTGATTATAATTCTTTTAATTTTGGGATATTTCAGAAAAATGAGTACTTAAACAGGAAGGGACACACGAACGAGCTTACGCACGCACACACACAAACACGTAGTAAACTGATTGTTAAGCTATTCAAATATTCACAAATAACTAAATAATATAAATTATAAGGACTACGATTCACTTCTTAGTTACGGTAATTGACATGAACTGTTTAAAACTGTAAACATTTCAAATGTGGGTGAAATTGACACCTAACCTCCCATATACCCTATCTAAAATAAGTGTCTATATTTATTCTCAGTCTTATTAAATTTAGGTTTAAAACTGTAAGTTGTCAAAAAGGGTTATTGACCGTCCCCTTGAAATTGTTGAAAGAGAACAGAAAGGAAAACTACATGGATCGCAAATGAAGACTTTAATTGAAAAAAGGGAGAATAAAATGTGACTAAGTAAAACAAGTAAATACAATAACAAAAACTAAACTACGCTTATGTAAAAAAAAAAAAAAAAAACACCCAGACTTGTGAAAAAATTAAAAACGAGCTTCACTGGGTATTGCAAACACCAGGTATTTAAAAAAATGTTTTATATATGAACTGATGTGCATTGCTTTTAATCATTAAAACTGAAATTAATCTCATCTGTAAAAAATTCAAATGACTCATTGTTAAGGAAACATTAATTTATTAAATAAGGTCTAAATTTCAACACGTAACTTTAGTTGATAAAAAATTTAAACAAGTTATTCAAATATATTATAAATAAAACATCAATAAACAGAAATAATTTAAATGAAAAAAATAATAATAATTAAAAAATCATTGTTATAAACTCTGTAGATTACGTAGTGAGGTTTCTTGACTCTATATTTTACTTTTGCATCTTATAAACTTTTGTGTTTCAACCCTTTGACCAGAGTAATCGTAGATGTCACACACATGATGTAAGATTAGTTTAACTTTACGCGAGTCACACCTGTGTCACTAATGCTTGTTTGAAACCCATAACAAATCAAATACAATGCCGTGTTTAAAGTTGATTTTTACTCTATTACGAGGTTTGTTGTAATAATTATTATATATAATTGACATATTACTAATAATAAATTGTCTCTTGTAATGTATTGTTGTACTTTTTATCTTAAATTGTTCTGCAATTTAAAACTAAACTTACACAGTCAATATTTTTAAAAAAGTTAAAAAAATGCAATATCTAGAGCACACAAACACACAAGCGCGCGTGCATTAAAATATACATACATATTATTATATACATATTTAATTATTTATATATTTGTGCAAACGTTTTTATTTTAAAACATATAGTACGCTAGCGTTTATGTGTTAGAAATTGTTTTAGACTTTTCCTTTTAAATTTTACCGATTTTTCTCTTGATAAGAAGGTTTAAATCTGCACAAATTAAGTCACATCTACTGTATAAGTGGGCTAGGGATTAAATATATCAGAAATATCAATATAAAAATTTAATAAACGAGTTATGTGATTAAAAGCCAAGTGAATAAGCAAACGTTGGAGTTATCCAAAACCAGCTGAAGTTTAGAACTTATGCGACAACTAAATCGAAATAGTATTTGACAGCTCAGTCGACAACCTATTGAGACTAAGAGAGAATCGCGTTGTTTTTTTATACAATTAATTTCAATATATTAGCTAATCTACGAGTTTAGCAAAGAACTAAGTGAGTTTTATCTTTTACGAAAAACCAAGTATTCATGTTTATAAAGAAATGAAAATACTAAGTATTCATAGAAAACGTGAGTTAGATAAAAATAGAGTAATAAAGTCGAAGGCTGTGTTCTACAAACTTGCAAAAAAAAATAATTTGTATATCTACGAGAAATTAATAAATGTAGATCTGTTTGTTAAAATTTCGTTTTATATTCTCTTAATAAAAAAGTATATTGAAAACGCTTCAAGAGCGTTTGTGCTTGAATACTTAAATATAATAAAATCTCTGTGGATTTATTTTAAATCATTTAAAAATGAACTGTTTTCAGAATTAAACAAGTGATTATACTGCAAAAATGAAAACATTGTAAAATAAAACATCGATCGAATGATTTTTATGAAAGAGACAAATTGATCTTTCCTCTCTAGGGACTAATTTATCACTTTACTTTCAGCCGAAGGCACGTTGAAAGTAAACAGCTTTAAAAATACACCTCCACAATAGGCGAATATAGTGGGAGTAGTAGATTAAGGCATTTAATCCTCGTAAGCATCTTGAACGGACACTGAGCGACAAAGGCACTTGAGTTCCATGTTGACGGGTTGATTAATGAGCTACTCTTGGAGCATTATAAATACACACCTGGGAGAACCTCCTTGACATCAAGGATGAATTAGTTGTTCCTTTAAGAAGGAAAAGATATAAAACAATCATTTATTAACCGCTCAACTACATTTAATAATTATATACCGGGTCTTTGAGCTATACAATTTTCTTTTTTGGAATATCACAAACATATTTTATATAATTTCAAATATTCAACTTCATACATTACATTATCTGGGTTACAAAGGCTGAATGACAGTAGAAGTTAATTACTGAAAATTACGTAATATCCATTTCTATGCCCATTGTAGGCAATGATGGATTAACATATTTCACAAGGTTTCTAATCGCAAATTAGTTATTATAGAAGCTTGGCCAGCAACCAGTTAATCTTCATGCCATACGTACTCAAAAATATAAAAATATATCTCACTTTTGAATTTATGTACATTTTATGAGTTTGGAAGGAACATTACACACCAAAATTGTTTAAAAGTAGTATATTTGACGATAGTTCAAGGAAAAGTACGAAAAGAATGTTTCAAATTAATTCAACGGTCAACGGTCGTTATACTTACTATAAACAGTTTTTTTGCCTACGAAAGATATAAACTCTTTTTGCAGCCCTTGCGATTTTGTGTGGTAATGAATGTGTGCATTTATCTATGGGTGTGTATATGTATGTATAGTATATAAGAATATATAATATATGTGTGTGTTTTATAGTTTATGTGTGTTTGTGTGTTGTGGTTTATATTGAGATTTCTTTGTATTTTCTCTGATATATTTAATTTAGTTTTCATTTTGCATTTTAAAAATTTATAGCATAGTTTGTTTGCATCTTCATAACAATCATACTTTTATGATGGTTACACTGAAACAGACACCATACTATAGCGCTGTGGGGTATATAGTTCATACCATATTTAAATAAGGTTTATTGTTTGTATTTTACAATTAGTACTTGCACTAAATTAAATATCTTATTTTTTTTTTTTTTTTAGTTTTTATTAACAAACACCATCCTACTCATGTCTACATTTACATACGGAATTAATTTAGGCTTCATAATCGTAGGAAGTCAACATTTTTAATCCAGGAAAGCCTTGTACATTGTCATCTAACATTTTAAAGACTTATTAAGATTTCAAATATACATAAAACTGCATGAAATCTGTAGAAAAACTTTGGGCGACTCAGAACAGCTGTCAGTGTTGCGGTTGCTCTATGTCTTTACTTATCTTTGTACTGGTGATTAGTTGGTAAACAAGCAGTATACTCGTCAACAGCTTCAAACTTTTGGAATATAATTCGTTAGTTGCGAACCATTCGGTTTGAATTTGGTTATCGGGACATTCCAATCTAGCCAACAATGTTATCGATTACACTGGAAACAACTGGATCACTCCCAAATTAAAGTGGAAAAAAGAAGTTGGTTTGCGTCAAGAGCTTGTTGTTTATGTTAAAAACCTTCGAGAAATCAAAATGATTGATATCCACACATTTATCACAACATCTCATAATATGAAGCGACGGATAGAGTTATGTTTTAATGTAGGAGGAAGACACTTTCAACAATAATTATAAGGAAATATTATCATTTATAAGTAAGTAATTATAAGTGTTTAAGTAAGTATAATAACTCATTATTATAATTTATGACTAATTATTACATTTTATAAGTAATTATTACTCATAATGGGTATTTTCATTTTCCAATCTTTTATGAGATCTCTAAGTGAAATAAATGTTTGATATCCCACAAAAATGATAAACGTTTTCCACTAGTACAAAGGTAAGTAAACATAAGTAATTCATATTCCTAATGAAAATAAAACAACACAAGCTGTTATAAATCTCTATGAATAGTTACAGAAATAATGCATTTTTATCTTATACGAGTGCTTAATAAATGTTTAATATTAAATAAAATGGTAAAATTGTTCTTGTATCACTCTGTATTATGACATCAGAGAAGTCTGTATAATATAAAAAGATTGATTTATCTGAAATTCGTGAGAAGGGAGTGTACAGTTTTAAACTTTAATTTGGACTATGTTGGCGAATCATCACTAGCTTTAATTATTCTCCACTGTCGTCTCTATACTATCATCAGATTGATTTTAAAACTTGTATCCATCTTTAAAATATATTATTTAAATTAATATTATTTTGGTTCTAACATGGAGAGAGCGGGTAACCCTAAGCTAACTAATTGATTACACAACTATTTATCAGAAATTTGTTAAGGTCTTTCCTAATGATCCTGTGGTTCTAGTAAACATTGATTTTGTGAGTACACCTGAAACCTCCTACATTTTATTTTAAGTTTAGTATGGAAAAAATGCTTATCAGTTAGTTCATTACAGGTAAAACGTGAAAGTCTGAATTCATTTTGTATTCTGTTGATAGAAATAATCCTTGATCACATACAAAATATTGTAAAAAATTGCTACGTCTTTATTCACCAGAGTTGTAAGATGGAAAAGTACAATAAAACTTTTCCTTCAGTTTAAGAGCTCAGTAAATATTGTATTATTGCAGAACACATGTAACAGTTTACCAAATTTTAAGAAGTGTCTACGGTTGTTTGTATGTTTATCTGTATTAGCCTAATTTTTTTGTCGGCACTAGTTAATGAGGAACAATATATGTTAGATTGATTATGAAAAGTTCGTATAAAATAAATGTATTAAAATTGTTGTTTGACCATTATGTTTACAAAGAGCCTTCGTTATGAAAAGTAACATATGTTACAGATATGACTAATTATTTGGGTAAGGCATCAAATCATACATTCAGATTCTTAACATTAGCCTACACGATCTTTAATAATTTAAAACAAATTTTAGTAGAAAGTTAATTACGTCTGAATAAATAACAAAACCAAAACTATAAATTACACAATTGCCGTAACATAGCCTCCATATTTCTTTTGGGGTAAATTTCTTCGTGATGAATCTTCATCCCGAATTTCATTAGGGAGGAAACTGCTCTATGGATCTTGCCCCTGCCCTGAATCGTTCAAATCTTGGGATGGAGCCATCCTGTAAGTTGTAGAAAAGACACCCGAGGAGTCTTTTGGTATTTGGCTAATCCCATAAATGTGGGGACAACTTGGTGAAAGCATTCTTGGAGTCGTCAAGGTTCAAAATGAAGGATTTGATATGATTGAATGGGGGGGGGGATAATCTGAAGTGATTAATAAATGTGACAACTGAAATTGAAGCATATGGTAAACCTTAGTCAGAAACTAAAATAAGTGAACTGCGATTCCGCATCAATTTTAAGATACGAAATGTTATAGAATAAAATAACTCTCACTGAGAAGTAAATACTTTTGGTGGACAAATGTTTTACTGATTGGATTGGATTGGTTTCCATGAGAGATATTACCTTAAAATAACGAGGTTGCGAAAGAGGTATCTGTTAGCCGTGCTCTTATGATTCAGAGTATTTGAAAGAGCCTTTATAGGTCCTGAATCCTATAAAGCCTATTATTTGTCCTCGTTTGAAGCCTCAAGGTCACGTGTTATAATTTCTTTTTGTGACCCAAAAAAGGACTAATGATTTATTAGTCTACTAGAAAACTTCCGAGATTCTTTCTCTTTTTTTTTTGGCGAAGTAAAGTAAGGTGACTCGTTAAACTTGTGAATACATTTATTTATAAATTCAAAATATTAGCTAAATTGTCACAAATCAAGAAGTTAAAAATGTTATCAATCTATTCAATATAAAGCCGGTAGTACATCTAATAAGGTATATATATATATATATAAATATATATATATATATATATATATATATATATATTTATTTATTTATTTATTTATTTATAATCCTTTTTTTTCTTTTTTGTTAATTAAACGAACAAATTGTTCTTTTCTCGTTTTTCAGAATGACTGCTTATGCAATTTATAAACGGTATCTGGAAATGAAAAGTATTATATCATTTTAAAGGTACATTATATTCACTTTAAACTAGGCATTTATTATAGATTTTTATGAGATCTTCTTGTATACTTTTATGTCTTTACAAAGAAGTAGGGAACCCACTTGACGGGGACTACGATATGAATAATGGAACAGTCTTGTGTTCAGAGATGCTTTTAACATGGACATACACATCGCTCGATTCTCACTCGGATCCACTTATAAGTTTCAATAGGAGGTCATTTACAAAATCACTGTAAACAAGTATGCAGATTTGAGTGCGATCTCAAATTTCGACTCTAGTACAAATCTTAGTACTTCAGTGGATATCGATTTCTTAACAATAAAGTGCACCGAGTCTTAAATAGTTTACCAATGAAAGGTAAAATATAATAATATTGTCGTTCATTATTTATGGTCGGACCATGCTAAATAAACGAAAGTAAATCCAATTACTTTTTTTTTTCTCCAAGACACCTTATTACATATTAGATTTATGTTTTAAATAAAGTTAGTGGGAGCGGATTGTGATAGTTTTAGTAAAAGTGTAAAATATTTTGTTGAAAAGTAATAACAAGAAAATTCTGTGGTTCTTATCACGAACTGCTGTACCATTAATATAAAAAATAAGTAATTTATTTCCAATAGTAGTTGTATTGTCCACTGTCAATACTTCACTGGGGTACAAGGTTTTATCAGTGGAGTTTATTTATAGGAACTATTGCTACTAAACAAAAGTTGTAAAATTTACTACAATTTATTAATTTTTCTCACTTAGAAATGACACTTTTTTAAAATACATCACCGACACGTAAAAATTAAAATAAAAGAAACAACTTCAGTCACTTTTTAAGGGATCTTCAAAGAATTGAGAACTTGTACGTGTTCACGTGGACCCTGTGTAAAGTAAAATAAAAAAATACTTAATTGAAATAAATACAATAATTCTTTTACGATTTATACCTGAAATTATAATAATCAACAACAAAACAGAAAAGTAAAATGATTATCTATTCAACCTACTTCAAAACTAATGAAGGTCCACACAAAGCAGGAGGAGGGTTCCGTCCAGCATGACATCGGTCGATCTAAAACCCCAAAGAAAACGCGTTACCTACCCCCACCTCGGGGGATCCCCATAACATGTTATTGAACTAGGTCAAATCCGTCATTTTACTTTAGCGTATTAACAAAACGAAAATAAATTTATTTTAAAATTATTGAAGTTAAAGGCCCACATGGTACACTGCAACAGTGTCAATGGTACTTCAGTTTTATATATTTCATTACTTTAACACCACTTAAGCAGTTTTTAACAATATAAAATGATATATAAATGATAAATAAAAGGAAAGTAATTCAGATACCAGTTTACGTGTTGCTCATGTAATCGTTGTTAGCAATTGTCTCTGAAATCTCGATTTATTAACTCAAGAAGCTAATTTCTGATTATACCATATTTCACAGTTTCAAATAATATTCAAATAATATATTATTATTTTTATTAAGTACAATTTAAAAAAATTAGATAGTACTTCGATGAGTACTATCATGAACTACTATTATTTTTCTACTATTATTGAATTTATGTTAATACTATCCTAAATTTTCTAAACATTGCCAATCAGTTAGTAATTATTGCTCAAAACAAATTAATAATTCCTTCGTGGTTCATTAAACGGAAAAATAATGTATTAACATTGTCATTGGTAATAAGGAGGGCTTAGTGGATTTTTTAATAATTGTAAAGTTTAAGTGAGCAGCTGATTACAATTTTGTAGTTGTCATTATTTTCAGCACTTGGAGAATCTATGCACTGTAAAGGAAAGGCCTGTAATGTGTTTCTTTAAAAAAATTAATATTATATTATTTTTTAACAGAACAAATAAAATAATAATCTTCATTTTTAGGGTCCGTAAGTAAAACCAATGACCCTTATAATTTCTGGCTTGTGTCTGTCCGTTTATTTCTATGTAAGTCGCAACCAGTCTACACTAACGAAATAATAAATACTATATATCACAAACTTTGCCGTTATATACTCCCAGATATAGTAAAAATATAGGCCTAACCAAAAGAAATCTATATAGAGTTGACATTTTTTATTTTTAAAACATATTATGTGTGGAGTAGTATCAAATAAAATTAGAAGTCAGCCGGTATGTTTATTATGAATATTTAAGTTTATTTCACGAAAAATTAAATCTGTTGTCGCAATGCCGCTTAAATTACTTCTTATTTATAAAAAATACTGTCCCTATAATTCCTACGGACCCTAAGTCGTGTGGGTTTAGTACGTGCTTGACCTTTTTATTATAGATTAATTAAGATGGTTAAATCCTAAGTAAATTTGTATTTCATGCCTTGGAAAGTTTTAGTAAAGTGAAGCACACTGAAAAAACTATTAGCTCTTTCTGCTTTGAATATTCAATTATATATATACGATGAACTTTATTGGAATGTAATTGATTTAATTTTTACAAGCGTTAAATTGAACAAGCTTTAAAACCTAAATAAATAGTTTGGTTCTAACTCTTTGAAATGAGTTTCGTTACTCGGACAGAGAAGCACGACCACAACTCTCTATGGTACAACAACTAATGTTTCCTTCTGACTATTACACATTATAACTGTTTTCATCCTTACCGCACTGTTTTGAAACCACGTTAAAAAATGTTTAGTTAATATGATACAACTTACGTAATTACAAACTTTGAATAAAAATTAATTTGAAATAACTATATAATAATAATAATTAAAACTTAGGAAGAGTTTATTTAATAGTTTCAGTTCTTTAAAAATTACAACGTAAAACACAAAATTTATTATTTCTTCACTCTACTTTCCAGATATTTAATTTTTTCGCAATTATACTGGTGATCATTTCATATATATTATATATATATAATTCTTTTGAGTTTGTCATTATTGCAATTTCATTTTGTTCATTAACTAATTTTTCATACTTTCCGCTTAATTTCTATATCGGAAAAAAATTTTTTAATCGAACATCATTTTCCTCAATCAACCAAGATAATTGATTAATTTTATTATCTTAACTAAGAAATGGTACGGAAATAAATGATCTTTTTCTTATACATATCGATTTTGTTTTATTTCCAGTTTTGTTTAATGTACTTAATTTTCTTATTTAATATAGTAAGAACTTTTATCATAGAACAGACTCAGAATGAAAAGTTAAAATTGGTAGAAAATGAAGAATAATTAATATGTAACTAGTTCTAACTTTACGGGTTTCCTTTAAAGTTCCCCAATTAACCTAAATAAACTTTCTATATTCAGGTAGATAATTGTCTTTCCTAAGAAAAAAAAAAATGTCTTAAAAATAAAAGTTTTTCTAAACATGTTTAACAAATCTACCTTTATATATAAAGTTATGTTAAGTTAATTGTAAAATTTGTGTGTTAAATAATTAACTTATTCCAACCTGTGTGCAAATATAAATAATTATATACAGTTTATATAATATTAATTATTATTATTATTACTATACAGTAATATTCTATACTTTTGATAAAGGTTATTACAATAATGCGACTTATAATTCGAAATATATTGGTCTCTTTATATTTGACAAGTGTCAGTTTATGATTTATGGAGGATATAATAAAAAAAACAATTGACTCCATAGTAGAAAGTCTTACTAATTCGAAGAATATCGCATTAACATCGTGTATAATTATTGTTTCACATTATAGTTCATGAGAAAAAATTAATTAACGAAAATAAATACTGAAAGCCTCATTTCGTTTCTTTTCAAATAGTAACACATTCCTTTTGGCTGGGTTACTACATAATTTTCTGTATAAAGTATTTTTTAAATGTATACAATAGGTGTTTACAGTTTATTTTATTTAGCGGGAAAATAAATATCGAACTGGAAATCATTATTACGAAATAAAAAAAAAAAAAAAAAACATTGTGCTAAAACTTGATGGATCGTATGTTTTTATAAAAGATAATAGAAGATCAAACAAAATCATCCCAATTTCATAAAAAAAAGTAAACCTTTAAAACAAGAGTTTTACAATATCCAAGCTGTGCTTACGGTTCCGCGTATGGTCATGTGCAAAACCGGTCGGAAAAACTATTTTTTAACAGCAGAAAATAATTAAACTTTGGAAAATAAATTATTTCCTAGCTTTCATAATCATATAACAGATTTTTACTAACACATATGTTGTCATTGAAAAATGTAAGGAAAGGGCAATACAATTTGATTACAAAATATATGATTTTTTTAACACCTGTGCAGACAAAAATTTTATAACTTGGTAACTACTGAATCAGTTTCAAATCAAACTATTGTGTAAAAGGAAATTACGATTCGTAGTAAAAAAAAAAAAAAAAAAAAAAAAAAAAAACGGAAATAAAACGTTGATCGAAATGTCATTTACTGATTTTAAGATATTTGATGTCCTTTAATTTTCACATTTTCAAAATAATTCTAGAACAGACATTTGAAAAATTGCAATCAATATGTTTTGTTCAGTTTGTAAAATTTATATTTTAGCAAATATTTGATGAAAACCTTTAGAATCAATTTCGAAATAAAAACAAAATTGTGTTACTACAGATAAGGCTAATTTTCATTCGGGCTTTGAAAGTGAAAGTTAATTAAATCATTCATTTAACAATTTTGTATTTTTCACGACAATTTTTTTTCTGGAGAATGAAAATGTTTCTTCGTTATGGTATCTTAAATTATTCCTTAAAAATTTAAACAGATTTACAAATTTTATGTTTCACTGTTTTGGCACATAATACGTTTTCCTTTCTCGATCCTTTAGCAAAGTTTAGTTATTCCGTAATAAAAGATAACAATGGTTTATAATAAATATTGTACAAAGTAATTAGATAAAATATTTTCCTAATACCTATTCGTATCATTTCGCCCCGTCTTGTTAAACGCTCTAATTCCACGATCAGTAGTATAAGTCTGACTTCAAAAAAATACAATAAAAAAATATGTTAAACTCTAAAACAGGGAGTTAAAAACATGAATGCTTTAATATTCATGCAAATCAGTCAATACAAATTTTCAATTTTTTTTTTCTTTTCTTTTTAGGATCTTATGAAGGTTTGTATTTAGTTTTAGCTTTGTAAAAACAATCAGAACAGCCTAGTTTTCCGTTCTTTTTTTAGGTTATAGTTTTATTTTTATTTTTCAACATCTCCCTTGTTTCCACTATTCTATGTTGGTGTTTGTTTTTTCTCTCTTTTATTCTCTAGGTACGAGTGTTGATTTAAGCATCGTATTTTAGTTTTTCATTAGGTTAAAACTTAGATGTTTATTTTAATATTGTTGATTATATAATTTGAGAAAGAGACCAATTATTCCTAAATACCCACCTAAGTTTACATATTAGATATTCGTATTTTTTTATAAATCCAATTTAACTATTTAATTTTATTGAATTCATGTTCATTTTCTATAATTGTAAATTAACATAAAACAAACCTGAAAAGATTATGATATAATAATATAATTTCTACATGTTAATTTATTATCTGCCAAAACATTTTCTAAGAGCGAGTTGGATTCCAAGCTATTAGAAAGTAAAATGAGTTATTTAATGTTTGAGAAATTTCATCGCGCATTTCCCTGTCAAGAGAAAATAATTTGTAAACTCGAAACCACGTCTAGAAATTTGAGAAGCTGTTGCGGGTGGAGGATTGGATTAAGCCTCAGTCACTTTTAATTAGTTCTTTAGCAATAAATTTCAATCCTTGGGAAACCAGTTTTTAATGAAAAAGTCAATTAAAACGTTTTATCTCCATTTTATTTACATCTCTTTATAGGTGTTAGAAATAAACCCCTATGATAATTTATTTATTATTTAAATAATGCAACGTACAATTCTTTTATTTTTATAATTCATTTATAAAAATTCACCAGCAAAAAATAATAAAAGTGCCTAACGTTTTCATTGACATTCAAATCTTACATAAACTTAAAAACTTTACACACGTTGTTGTTGTTGTTTTTTTTTTTGTTTTGTTTTTTCCTTTTTACCAAAATTAACAATTATTGATACCTTCCTCAATACATAATAATAGGTAACATTTCTTTTTACTTCAATGCAGAGTTTACTTGTTGTTCGAATATTGTTGTTTCATAATTTCGAAAGGTGGCATATTTTTAGTAGTAGCAATACTATTACTTCAAAGACAATTTAACCAATTAGTCATCATAAATTTGAACATACAATGTAATGTTAAAGGGGTTTCACAAATTACGATTATTTCAAAAAATTTAATTATCTGTTATACGTATAATCAATATAGTGTGTTCGTGTAAATATCTTTTATTGTAAAAGTAAATAATGGCCATTTTGAATAAAATTTTACGAAACAGGTTGATTTCTTTGACATTATTTAAGATGAATTGTTTACTTTCTTGGTTATATTTTTGTTTTCTGCATAAATTCTATTTTCAGAAGTTTTAATTAAATTGTACATATTATCTAAATGTATTTTTATTTCTATGATAAATTAAAAAGAGCAACTTATATAGTATAGTAAAAGAGATTTTGTCTGTCATACAGTAGTATTGGTTCAACTATGGGGCGCAGCTCCAGTAACTTTTGCTTTTAGGAGCATCAATCTAAATCCGACATTCAAAACTTCAAAAAATTGCAATAACCTTTGGACTCATGACTGTTAGAAATCTGTTTAAAGTCTGTATGAACTGCCATCTTTATTTTACATAAATTTAAAATTAGGGATTCCAATGCACATTTTTTGTAGATTAAAATTGAATAATGTCTAATAGTTAAAACGAAATATTGGAAGGTGCAGACGTATATACACATTTTTGGAACATCAGACCATGTATGGTCGTTAATTAAAACTTTTCTTTTAGTTAAAATCATAAGTTTTAAGTAAATTTAAATGTTAATCTGTCAATATTCAAAAAAAAAAATTTTTAAGATAAACAAAATAGTTTTTTTTCTTTAAAAAATTTAATAAAAAGATTAATAGGAAATAAATTGTAATTTTGATTCAGTTATTTTGTTGTTAATTTTAAAATTAAAATAAAATCAAGTCTATATAAATGTGTCTGCTGTTTCCAAATTTTATTTAATATTTTATGTCAAATAACAGATATATCTCATATTTTTTGCAGCTCTTCGAGTTGGTAAGTTTATTTGAGTGATTTTTATATTTTTATTTCATTTATTTATTTATTTTTTGAGGTGGCGCAGACAGATTCTCTATTTACAAGCCATTTTTTTCTACTGCTGTTCACCTCATTATTATTGGTTTTTTCAAAAAAACAACAGTGTTTATCTTATAGGTAAGATTATAAATTCAGCAGTTCCCGAGACCGATGAAGCCAGTTATCATTGCTGATTATTGATAGACATGTTGAGGGTAGAATTTAAAAACACACTAACGTTTTATAAAAGGTTAAAAGTTAAAACTTGCGTCTTTTTAGCATATCTTAGGGAGATGTGTTTTTGATACTTTTTTAATTGTGCTAAATTATGGATACCAAATATAGAACATTTTTGCTTTAATTCCTAATCAGACGAAAAATCCTGATTTTTCCCTCTATTTCGGCAGTGTGGAGAGTTTCCATCAGTTAACCTAACCTAACCTAAAACGCTTTTGGAAGCGCTGCTTTCAAAACTGAATGCTGAAAATCGAAACGCTACAGTTGATTAAGTTGCATTCCATCGATGAATAAAGAAAAGGTTTGCTGGATTTCCCGATTTATGTGCACAATAAACAGCTCTAAATTTAGAAAGTTTCCATAAATATCGTTTTTCATGAAAACTGGGCAAAAAACATTGTATTTATTCAATACACCTCTTGTTAAGAAAATCTTAATAAAGTTAAATGTGTTAAGTAGATTAAAATTAAAAGTATTCTTTTAAATTTTTTAATGAGTGGAATCGTATTTTCTTAATATAAATGTTATTATTTTATATTTCTGTTTGTCGTGTATGTGGTGTTACATGATATTGTTGAACTTAAAGAACACTTAAAATTAATATTTATTTTAAAAATAAAATAAAGAAATGTGTTCCACCTGAAACACAAGTAAGTTTTCCCCCGCAAATGAGCATTATTATGAAATTGGCAATAAATAGTTAATAGATTTGGGAAGTTAATATACAGATGGTTATACACATTATAAAACATTTCTAGATGGTTTACTTATCGATTTTGAACTATTCCATTGATTCTTGAAGTATTGAGCTACTATTTGTCAGTGTTTAAATGCCATGTCAATGTTTTGTAGCAGCTGTGTGTAATAAGTATTCGTAGTTTTAGCCCTCTAAAGTTTTTCACTTGTTCTTAACCAGTAAATTTCAATGCTTAAAACTGTTGTTATTAAAACACAAATTAATACGTTTTACATATTTGTATGTAGGTGATAACAATGAATGAGTTTTCTAATTTAACAATCAAATTTATATAATAAGTATGTTAATAATAAACTTTCCAAATGAAATAAGGTCTTTATAAGTATTATCAATACTAAAAACAAAATTAATAAACATGCTTTAAACAAAATCACCCTAAATCCAAGAGATACTGTGAATAATCTCCTCTTGACATAAACTCTTTAATGACGGATCTACATTTAAGAAAAACTTCCTAAAAAAACATTTCAAACAGCAGCATTTTAAAATATTTTTTTAGTCGGAGACTTATTTAGTTGTTATTAACTCCAAACATAAGATTCAAATTTTACTGTAATCTAGATGAAATTCCGACTCCTAGAGTGAATATTACAGATTTGTTTTTGTAATTTTTAAGTTAAGCTGATGTGAACGTGGCTATAGTACATTTAATTTTGATCATAGAAAACAAATCTAGGTATCATTTAAAGGAGAATATCGATCTGTACAAAATGAACATTAAATCATTGTAGATCCTAAACTTAACCTATAAATCCGGAATTTATCTTATTAAAACACGATTCATTATTGCTTTACTGACACTTGTCTTTCCAAATTTGAAATAAAATTATTCTTGGCCAACTATTACAAAATTACGATCGTTTTTGTACTTTAAGGATTAATGCTTTTATCAATCCAATCCTAATTATCATTTTTTTTTAAACCTTACGACATTACTCCTTCTTGTGGCCATTTCATATGTCTTGAGTAGACCAGGTTCCATAAATAAATAAAATAAGAATTTGGTTTTAAAATATCTGTGTTAGAATATAATAATAGGATTTCTAAAATGAAGGAATATATGTTATTTTTATAAGATTTGTTACTCAAGAAAACAATTTTTCCTCATAGCTTCTTTTCAATTATAAAGTACTGTGTTTTATGATATAATCCAATATTGGTGCGCAACTTCAGTTTTGGTTTACTTGTCTTCCCATTAAACCAAATTTGACAACAACGGCAGAACTAATCGGAAAACATTACCTGGTATGAAACTCTTATGAAATTTTCATTCATTACCACACTACACAATTAAAAACTTCATAAGGCAATTACCTGATGTGTATTTAATTGAAATTATTAATTAGCCTAACCTAAACGGCAGTAATTTCAAAGGTTCTAAAACCAAAATAAGTAAAATGGAATAACGACTGTGAACAATATAATACGTCGTACTGAGATTGTATTGTGTCGTATATATTAGATTCCAGTACTTGTTATTTAATTTACACGAATTTTTCTTTTTCACTTAATCCAACTATGTGCTCTCAGTGATCGGTCTTGGATAACAGATGAAAACAGACAACAGTGAGACGGCAGATTATGTTGAAACAAGCTGAACGCCCAATGCACCCCGTATGGGCAACCATAGGCGATTTCCTAGTGGTAACCGATCACCGCAATTTCATCTAAAACAACTGACATTTTTAGTCACTTCTTGATATTAGCTAAATCGAACATTTTATATCTTTATTGACGTTGGTAACAATATCTGAGTACGCGATGAAACGATTTACATAATATTTGTATTATACGAAAGGTGTCAGGTAATGTAAGTATTGCGTCCAATCATAAGGATCTAGAAAACTCACAGGATTTAGTCTATGTTATAGCACAATTAGGCCTAAATTTACCGTATCATTGGTGTTAAACGATAGTTATATACATGTGACAAATTAGACAATTTAGACTTATTATAGGTTAAAACCAGTATAGAAATTATATTGAATGGTGTAAAGCTAATGTTATATTGTTATAGTAAATTTTAACGATTTTGAGATTTACAATGGGTATTTCTTACTAGTAAATCAAATAACCTAAAATAAAATACTGGTAATTATGTTTAACTTGCAAACATTCCTGTTTGGGTTACCACTCCTGAAACCAGTTTCCTAACTTTGCAACAGATTGACAATAAGCAGCAGTGTAGTTCGAGACCTTGGGTCCACTAGACATGTTGCCAAATCCATTTAATTGCACTTGTGTTTCTTGAAACCAGTTTCCTAACTTTGCAACGGATTGACAACAAACAGGATTGACAAACGCGCGCGCGCGTGTGTGTGTGTGTGTGTGTGTGTGTTTCGCAATGTACATTTATATTATCAATATAATAAAAACATATTTACATTATGATTGACATTTCATTGCGAAATTTACACTATTGAAATGAGATTTCATTAAACCAAACTCCATGCTTGTTTCTAACAAGAATACTGACTTCCCCTTCATCCCAGTTAGTTAAAACCGTATTTATTATCAACCTTTCCTTTCTATGGATGTTTCCTTTCTATCAACAGTTTTTAAAATTATCAATAGCAATAGACCAACCCCATTTTAAATAAGGTTTACCATTTGATAATTATTTCAAATAACTCTAAATAAGCTATTAAAGAAAAAAGCGCCTATTAATGAAGTATATATATTAGAAGCACTTTTCTTTGTTAATTATAGACATTATTCCAATTGTCTCAACATTTTTTACTTGTTTATCTATGTTTTTGTTTATGATAAATCAGTACAATGATCTTCGATTATTCAAAAATATATTTTATTAAAATGATCATTGAAACTAAGACTATATAAAGACTATGGAATTTATTTTATACTACTATCGCTCATTTAATGTGCCCACAAAACAAGCTTACATATTTTCATTCAATAATATACAATATTTTTAAACAGTAAACAGACAATTTATAAAATGAAGAGATTTTGGGAATATTTAGCCTATATGTAGAAGAGAACGATCGTTTAGCGCGGGTGTACATCAATCTTACTCAACACTCAGTGGCATCACGTAGGAGGAAACCCACACTTGAGAATACCAAATGAAAATGGGGTCAGAATATAATAATTTTTAAGAAATCCTGTTAAAAATATTTGGAATTAAAGGAACAATTATTTTATAAAGAACCACTACTTTCCATATGTTTAAAAAAAATAGTAGTTTGCATGTTTATTTTAAACACAGATTATTTTCCTTTTGACTGTGTAAGAAATGAAATAATTTACATTCTTAGTATATACAAACTTACTTGTAAATTATATAATTTCTCTTATAAAGACATAAACCTAACCCAATTATTTTAGATCTTGTCAACATCAGATATATATATATAAATCTCTTCAGTTCAACTACTTCTTGTCAACGTCTGTTTATTGATTCCCCATTTTCTATCTAGGTTATTTATGAAGCAAACATCGTCTTTACACAGCCCAAGGTATTTTTAAACTAAATATGAACATTGCTGCGAATAGAAAACATTATTCATTGTTTGGCTTACAATAGATTATTCCATTTGTTCCACAGATTTTAACGGTATTGAAGTTTGTTTAAATGGAGTTTCATACAGTCGATTTTGTTTTAAATGTACAATAAATTCGAAGACTTTACACAGTGAAGTTATTAAATCAACGTGTTTTGAATTAACGTGGAATATATGTAGGCTTATGTATCTATAGAATTTGATTGTTTATTAGCCATTTTAACGAAATTAAATTGAACCTATAGAGTAAATTTTGTACTAAACGTCAATCGAAACGTTTTGGGCGTAAAATAAATTAATACTATACAAAACATAACATCGTAACCGCTCGATCAATCTTCTCGTATGAACATATTGTCATTCTTAAAGAACAGGTAAATGCTATATATTGATTCAAGATTTTACATATCAGATACTTGAGCACTGAAGGTAATACTTCAAATTATAGTTATAAAACATCCTCCATCAAGTAAAATATTACCCTTCAAGGATAGAAATTCAAAAATATAAATTTCAATATAAATATATTTTTTGTTTGTTGTCTTGTTGCTTCTCGGTGATTATCGCCTTAAAAAAAAACAGAAAAACATATAAAATAAAGACCTCCAACATTCGAATCCTTTATTAGCGTCAGGGTCGAAATTAACAACACTCGGCCAAGAGAGACTTGATAGGAAAGATGAAAGAGAGGGATTTAACCTAACACTACGTGTACAAAATGTAGATCTGGGGATTGCCAAACTTGTACCCACTATAAGAAAGCCCCTAAGGGTTCGAAGTCATATTGTATTCTTAAGTTGGTGATAAGGCAATGATTGTAAATTAGAAATCTATATTATACATAAATTGAGTTTGAAGAAAATATGTTCTGAAATAAAATATAAAAATTATATATTGCTTCATGGTTTTAGGTTCCCTTCACTAAATCTAAAGATATAAAATAGGTGTTTTCAAACATTTACAATTGATTTTATGACATCCCATTCATTGAATAATCTGCGCTCATCTGTAATATAAGATAACTAAACAAGAAGCATCAAAACAAATATTTGGGTTACTACTAAATTTATATTTCATTGACTTCTTTATGTCCGTTAGACGAGGGAGTACCGAAAACTAAACTTCATCAAACGGGCTTGAACCTGCGTAACCTATGACGTTTAACCATTTATAATATGAAAAATATTAATGAATAACAAGCATAATATTACAATACAACAATATAAACATTAACTCTTAAACGACTATTAATGATTATAAGTAATAATGAAACTAGTACAATGACATTCAATTAATAACATAGCTCATGAATAATAATTAAAATTCAGAATTGCGTTTAAAGAATAAGTTTATATGAAATTGAATAATAATAATCTTCAAAAATATCTATACAAGAGTTAAAATGTCTAGATGCAGATATGAATGGTTATTTTGTAACCTGAAAAACCAGGATTGTATTAAGGATATTAAATACATTTCTGGAGCGAGTATGTTACAAGTTGGAAAATAAAAATTCACTCTGTTTATAGTTTAGCAGTAATCAAAGTTGGCTTCCAAAATCTTTAGCTTCATGGACGGTCATATATAAAAATAAATAAATATTGTTGGAAATATACAAATGAGTATTTACTCAATTCAATAATCTTCTCTATATAAATAGATAGTTAAACAGTAAAGTGCATTTGTGGAAATAATTGTCGTCAAGGTTCTATCACAAAATAATATTTCTACATATGTTTTATTATTATCAAATCATTTCAAATGTTAAGTAGCATTTATTATTATATCATTTTATGTAACTTTTACGTCTCGGAATAAGATATATTTTATGATTTGTGTGTGTGTGTGTGTGTGTGTGTGTGTGTGTGTGTGTGTGTGTGTGTGTGTGTGTGTGTGTGTGTGTGTGTGTGTGTGTGTGTGTGTGTGTGTGTGTGTGTGTGTGTGTGTGTGTGTGTGTGTGTGTGTGTGTGTGTGTGTGTGTGTGTGTGTGTGTGTGTGTGTGTGTGTGTGTGTGTGTGTGTGTGTGTGTGTGTGTGTGTGTGTGTGTGTGTGTGTGTGTGTGTGTGTGTGTGTGTGTGTGTGTGTTTATGTGGCATGTGTTACTCTTCTAAACGTTAAAATATATATGTTAGATTTTCTTTAATATTAAATCAAATAATATACTTACAATAACTAGGACAAGTTCGCTTTCTAAACAAACAGTTGGTAAATTTCAATTTATTGGTTTGTTAATTTTTAATTAACGTATTATTTAGAGGTCCTAGAAACCATAATATTTTCTGTGCCGTTTAAAAATCTGCATCCACGTTTATTAAAATGTACAAATTATGATAATGTATAATATGAAAGTACTTTAAAATAGTAAAACCAAAAATACAAGAAAGTAATAAGCTATATTTCAGCCGGATGTAGTTGTGAAACACAGCACATCAGCTAAGTTCTAATTTTTGATGAAAATGTTACTAAAAAGTAATTTTCAATACATTTTAAAATGGAAAATAGAACAGTTTCCCTATCCCCTGATTTTCATTGAGTTTTTATCCATTTAAATTATATGCGGCTTGGTGGTCTTCCCAAATCTACATAAAGATCAAAGTCGTTAATAATCCACAAATAATATCAAAATAAATTTAGGCCTTGTAACATTGTTACAGATAAAACTCATTCTTGTGTAAATTAATTATGAAATAAATGATAACTGTATAATAAGTTTCAGAAAGGGATAGATAACAATTTATGATAGCATTTATGTCGGTAGTTGGAGTTAGGTGGATATTTATTTTCTTTTAAATTGTTTTAAGAAATTAGAAAATTGTAAAATAGAGTTTAGTTACGATGCAGATGATATAATCATTACACATGTAATTAATTTAGAGAAGAGTTGGAAGTAATTAATTATAACGAAAAATAAAGCTACTGACTTTTTTTGATGACGTCTATGTAGTCTTTAACTTTTTTATCCTGAGCCCAAAACGTATTTGTTGAAATGATATCTGTTTGTCCGTGGAATGTGCAGTGCCAAAAGGACCAAACGGGTAGACCGATTTTAATCAAATTTGGTATGTAGGCATATTTTGTCAATATATGCTTGTAGGCACATTAAGCAACATTTTTTCAATTTTGTTTTTTGATAACTCAAAATTTAGGGGTAGATACTTTTAAGCGAAATACACAAAATCATTATTATATTATTAAAATCGACTATAACGACTGTAATACATTTTTGCTCAATCGTAATCTGTAAGGACCCCCCCCCCAAACTATTGGTCACAAATCTCTCCAAAATGGTCTAGGGTTATTGGTAAATAAATTCATGCTGTTATTATAAATTATATAATTTCTCAAAATCGGTACTACTGATTTTATTCAAATTTTAGTAAAACGTAAAAAAATTATGACCCAATCCTGTAAGTAAATTCGCAAGTAAAAAAAATAAAATTTTGCAGGAATAATTGGTGAAAAAAAATTCACCTAAACCATTGTCATTATAAGCTCAAGTTTAATCAAACACTTGTGTTTGTGGCACAAGAAAAACAAGTTTAGGCCCTATTTACAAGTATTATTATTCTAAAGACGAGTCCATTTGACTGTAAACTACCGAACTGACATTTTTGGTGACGAATGCTTGGTTTATGAGATTGGTAAGTCAGAAAGTTTGTGTAATGTTTTTGCAAAGTTTATTTTATTTGAAAGTCCTTTGTAACCTAAAAGTAAGCAATCGTTATTGTTGTTTTGGCCACTATACAATGACATGTATTCTTTACATTGAAGTTGGTCTTGTGGTTTAATCCTAGTGATCTATTATAGCTATTACAAAGCCTGGTAGTTATATACAATAAACAACTCAATCGTTATTATTGTTTTGGCCACTATACAATGACATGTATTCTTTACATTGAAGTTGGTCTTGTAGTTTAATCCTAGTGATCTATTATAGCTATTACAAAGCCTGGTAGTTATATACAATAAACAACTCAATCGTTATTATTGTTTTGGCCACTATACAATAACATGTATTCTTTACATTGAAGTTGGTCTTGTAGTTTAATCCTAGTGATCTATTATAGCTGTTACAAAGCCTGGTAGTTATATACAATAAACAACTCAATCGTTATTATTGTTTTGGCCACTACACAATGCATGTATTCTTTACATTGAAGTTGGTCTTGTAGTTTAATCCTAGTGATCTATTATAGCTATTACAAAGCCTGGTAGTTATATACAATAAACAACTCAATCGTTATTATTGTTTTGGCCACTATACAATGACATGTATTCTTTACATTGAAGTTGGTCTTGTAGTTTAATCCTAGTGATCTATTATAGCTGTTACAAAGCCTGGTAGTTATATACAATAAACAACTCAATCGTTATTATTGTTTTGGCCACTATACAATGACATGTATTCTTTACATTGAAGTTGGTCTTGTGGTTTAATCCTAGTGATCTATTATAGCTATTACAAAGCCTGGTAGTTATATACAATAAACAACTCAATCGTTATTATTGTTTTGGCCACTATAAAATGCATGTATTCTTTACATTGAAGTTGGTCTTGTAGTTTAATCCTAGTGATCTATTATAGCTGTTACAAAGCCTGGTAGTTATATACAATATACAACTCAATCGTTATTATTGTTTTGGCCACTATACAATGCATGTATTCTTTACATTGAAGTTGGTCTTGTAGTTTATTCCTAGTGATCTATTATAGCTGTTACAAAGCCTGGTAGTTATATACAATAAACAACTCAATCATTATTATTGTTTTGGCCACTATACAATGACATGTATTCTTTACATTGAAGTTGGTCTTGTGGTTTAATCCTAGTGATCTATTATAGCTATTACAAAGCCTGGTAGTTATATACAATAAACAACTCAATCGTTATTATTGTTTTGGCCACTATACAATGCATGTATTCTTTACATTGAAGTTGGTCTTGTAGTTTAATCCTAGTGATCTATTATAGCTGTTACAAAACCTGGTAGTTATATACAATATACAACTCAATCGTTATTATTGTTTTGGCCACTATACAATGCATGTATTCTTTACATTGAAGTTGGTCTTGTAGTTTATTCCTAGTGATCTATTATAGCTGTTACAAAGCCTGGTAGTTATATACAATATACAACTCAATCGTTATTATTGTTTTGGCCACTATACAATGACATGTATTCTTTACATTGAAGTTGGTCTTGTGGTTTAATCCTAGTGATCTATTATAGCTGTTACAAAGCCTGGTAGTTATATACAATATACAACTCAATCGTTATTATTGTTTTGGCCACTATACAATGACATGTATTCTTTACATTGAAGTTGGTCTTGTGGTTTAATCCTAGTGATCTATTAAAGCTGTTACAAAGCCTGGTAGTTATATACAATATACAACTCAATCGTTATTATTGTTTTGGCCACTATACAATGACATGTATTCTTTACATTGAAGTTGGTCTTGTGGTTTAATCCTAGTGATCTATTATAGCTGTTACAAAGCCTGGTAGTTATATACAATATACAACTCAATCGTTATTATTGTTTTGGCCACTATACAATGACATGTATTCTTTACATTGAAGTTGGTCTTGTGGTTTAATCCTAGTGATCTATTATAGCTGTTACAAAGCCTGGTAGTTATATACAATATACAACTCAATCGTTATTATTGTTTTGGCCACTAAACACGTCTTACTGAAAATATTATGTATGAAACATCATTATTAAAACCGATGTTAAAATACATGACTGGCTTTTAACGTATGTATTTCTTTTAATCTCATATGGTTCAAATAGTAACACAATTTTGTTTATTTTTGTTAACCTTCTGATTTGTTGTAATAATTTACATATTTTTAATAATGGTATACTTTTTACAGGGAAAAAAACAGTTCAATGTACTGTGATGTATGCCCTTTCATCTACACAGACATAGCTTCAGGCTTTGTACATTCACACATGTAACATTTGTACTACCACTCATAAACACACACACTTAAACACACGACACACAGGTAAAATATTTGTATTGAGAACTTTTCTTTTATTATTATTGTTAAACTATGTTTTAATTTTAAAGTTACAGTTAGAGAAACAAACTGATTTAATTGTAAACACAAGTGATAACAATGATCTTGGCCAGAAATAGAGAATTAATAATAGCTAGATTTAAACAATATCTAGTATCAAATACAATTGACCAGAGAAATCAAGCATTACTTAATACATAATAGATTTAAATAACAACAAAATATCTTAAAATGTAGCCTATAACAAGGTAATGGATAATTATTATGAAATCATTTTCATACAAAAAGCAAATAATAACAAGTTAATGTATTATATATTGTACTTATACCAGTTCAAAGTTAATTTTTTCTTCTTTATTTTCTATAAGTTATGTCCAAATTAAAACAAATCCATTACACGTCTAAAAATGTTTTTCTTTTAATTTTATAACAAAAAAGACATCTGTATTTCATACTTTACATAATATTGTATAAATTTATATAATTATCGTCGGTTTAGGTAGTTATTATATAAAAAATGCATGCAGATTAGGTGCAGGGAAGCGATAACAAGTTATTAATTGTTTTGTAAGGGTATGTCCTACCACAACTCCTGGTCAATGACATAGGCTGTACGTGGCCTCATTGTGAAAGATTGATCTGTAGATTGGGAAGGATGGCAGACCACTATTTATGTTAGATTAGATTTAAACGTTAATTTAAACGTTAGTAACTAGTTTAGTAGTAGAACTTTCTGGTGATGATTACTATATTGTAGAAATGTACATCAGTGTACTTAAGATAATAAACTAAATAATAATTATTGAAATTATTGTGCTGTTAGAATTTATTTCTATAATTGTGGTTGGCTGAATTATCAACTAATATCGTGACTTTACCACAGTACTCATTGATGATCGTTAATTTAGGTCTTAAGCCACTAGTGGTTTGTTGCTGTAATTAGTAATAGAGATATTATAATGAAGGTTGATAACATACACACGACCTGTGATAATACCTTTTCTTTAGGGTATTTTATCTGTTTATTATTATAAAAACTCTGTTAGTTATTGCTAAAATATTCTCTTAATTAAGAATCGATCTTTAATTTATAGTAGTATATCGTGTTTAGTAATTAAACATATATTTTATTATCATTTAAACCCAATTTTGTAAGTTAAAAAAATTATCATTACACTAAATTATTTTACATTTATTAAAATCAGATCAGTTTCCCGTTGCTTCATATGTAAAATTTCTAGAGCCTTTTATTTACAACATTCCTAGTTTAGTAATAATATATGTGTTTTTTTAATCGTGATGTGTTAGAGTATGGATGAAAATGGAAATTGTTAGAAGTAAACAATACTTTAAATTTTGTTGTTTTAACATTTTGAGTTGTCAGTCTATTTCACGCACCTAATGAAGACATTTTTATCTTTGGACGACACTTGGTACATCGCTGTAACATTGAATGTTTTTATGTCATTAAGGCACTGCTAGTGGCAGTTTCAAAAAGATGAAAATATCTCTCGGTTTTCGGAACTCATTTGTCACATTCTTTATTTTGAAGCAAGGTGCCGGGGGTTGCTTTCCTTCGTCATTAAGTGAGTACCAGGTCGTTACAGTCATAGGTTATGTCGTATGAAGACAAATATAAATTAATTAACGTTATTTTAATAATCTTGGGACAGATCATAATCATTCATCATACCAACGTGTACACAGTTTGAAACATGTTTTAAGTTTTATAATATTATATTTTAATACCTGTATTATATTAAAATATCTTAATATAGCAAATATATTACATACACTGAGAGAGAAGGATTGATATTATTGTTCTGGAATCTAAATTTCCGCAGAAGTGTTAAATTGTAATTGGTCATACTACTCTATTTCTGTGCGAAATTTATTAGCCCATTGGTAAAGTTAATTTTCTACTCAAACAGATGGATATAACTTTTCCATTAGTATGCATATATCTTCAAGATTCAACTAAATAGGTTATGCAAAATAAGAGATCAGACGACCCTTAGAACTCCGTCAGAATTACCGGTTTCTCCAGTATGAGTCAGTAATCTTGGGCTTAAAATATTGATTCTCTAGGAACTTTGTTCTTTTTTTAATATTTATGCAGGAACACACATATATATATATATATATATATATATATATATATATATATATATATATATATATATATATGTTCCAAGTATATAACAAGTTAATGCATAAATATTAAAAAAAGAACAAAGTTCCTAGAGAATCAATATTTTAAGCCCAAGATTACTGACTCATACTGTAATTTTTGTACATATCTGTATATATATATGTACAAAAATATGTATGTATGTGTATGTATATATATATATATGTATGTATATATCTGTATATTTTGTACAGATATGAAATAGTTATGTAAATTTTTAGATTATAAAATGTACTCATATAGAAAAATATCTCTAAGTACTACCGTTCATAACTCATAAACATAGCATAACCTAATAAAGAATAATGTATATATATTTCTATATGAGTACATTTTATAATCAAAAAATTTACATAACTATTTCATATCAGTACAAAATATACAGACAAGTGTATCAAAAACTAAGATATGTTAACAAACGAATAGCTGACTCTAAAGTAACTAGTCATCTCTGCTTTGGTTAAGGAATATAATTTCTAAGATTTCCTTATAAATATGTTTTGAGAACACAATTAAAAAACATCTGCCTATTAAATATGAAGTTTTTTAGGATAGTTTTGTAAATTGTTTTACTGTCGAGTAATTTAAAGCTTTCCCTAACAATTGACAAACTTTTGTCTAAATTTTTTTAAATAATTTTCAACAAAATTAGAAAATAAGCAATTTAAATATAAAGTAAAGATATGCATTGTTTTAAAAACTAAAAGTATACACAGTTATTATTTCAATTTTGTTTAATAACAATAATTACTATTATAGGTATAATAATTATCATGATGGATTCAATTGAAACTATTTTGTTTGACTAACATGTTTACTCTTAAGTATGGTTTTTATAATTAAACGTTATTATTATTATTCTTAACAAAACAAAACTCCTCTTGTGTTACAAAACATCCCCAATTTCCTGAAAACTTAAAATCTGATGTTTCAATATATCAGTGTCTATCACGAAACAAACACTTTCAGTCACTACATTTGCACAGACAAGGCAAGGAAAACTTTGAAGCTCTTTTTGTTTTCTAAACAAAGCTTTGTTTAAACAACAGAACACCCACCAATCCTCTGTAATTGTTATACCTCCTTCTCCTGCTCTTGGAAACCGAGAGTTGGTGTAAATTTGAATTTAAATACCTTACTTTCAATTTAGATAGTTCATCAGTCTTTAAATAGAGATTTTGAATTCATACATTTTTCTTTGGTAAACCAACTCATATTTTTGAATTACTAAAAATGTATATTTTCTCACTTGCAAATAAAATCAAAATCAAGTGAATTTTACAATATAATGTACATTTACTACGAGCCCTACAATATAATGTTTTTAAATATAATCAAATGAAAGAATTTATTGTTAAACTAAACATAATATTACACATTTAAATTAATAATAATAATTAATTAATATGTTATTAATACTAACTACTCGAAAAAACACAACTTTCAATAACATTAAAAAATAATATTATAATTTCATGACTATGGGGAGAATATACACGCACAGAGGAGGGCAGACACCTAATCTTGTACTTGTGCTGGAGTTTTATTATAATTACCGCACATGCACATACCCCATAACCACATTCACACATACTAATGGGAAGACGGTGTATTATTTCACAAGATTAAAAAAAATTACTAAAAATATAAATCATTAACTAGGGTAAAATTGTTAGTACTACCATTTATATTTTTACCATTCAACTCGTACTAACACCCTAATATACAAAACTACAGAAAACACACTTCTCTAACACTCATAGCCAAAACTGGACAACATACACTCTCACCACAATTGCACTCATATCCACATACTCGGTAACAAAACTCAGACAGAAAATTGTATTTGTTTTGTTTTTCCATTTATTATAATTATAAATATATGTTATAATTTCAGTGGGGAATCTTGTTCGTAATTTTCAACTCCAGTCAAGAAAAAGAAAGTAACCAAATTTTAAGTTTATCCTTAAACTGAACTATTTTAAATCATTTGTTTAATTTGAAGGTTATAAAATGTAGGTCGTATGTAGACGAATGATATTTGAAAAAATGTATCACAGTAATTAGGCAACCGAACCAAACTCTTACTAACCTGTCTTGTGTATATGATATAATTTATTACAACTGCTTTATTACGAAAAGTTCTATAGTTATTATTCTAAAACTTTAATACAAAGAGATATAAAATTGGAAGGATTTCCATTGAAATAATACACCGATAAGAACTGCAACTATATACCCTTCCTACATAACATCCTAGGAAATTATATTGAATACTAATTATATACTTTAAATCACGTACTTACTTATAACCAAATGGAAAGTCCTTAATGCAACTTAGAGTTTACAAATGCAAGATATAACTGACAGTAATAGATACAAGTAAATATAGTCTTATACTTTAATAATTCCTTATAAACAGAATCAAATTCTACTTAATAGTTGACAAATTAATATGAAAAACAACCTATCATCTAAATATTATACATAAAGTGTTTTGTTGTGCAGATAAACATTATTTTATCGGTACAAGCTGTTTGGTGACATTGGATGGCGATCACCATTGACAGAATATTATTAAAAACCTAAACCAAAACTATTGTAAGTTTTTTATATATTTTTGGCTTAAGAATAGGACAGTAAATAACATATTTGTTATTTTTTCTCTATTATGATAATTCGAATATTAATACAATCACAGAATATTATTTTTAAATACCTGAAAACTATTTCCTCTTAGAAACATTTTCGAAAATGTTTTCTAATTGTTAGGAATATATATATACTCCATTTTGATTTTGTATGATACAGGTTTTTAGACTTAAGTGAAAACACCCAATTTCATATATCGTATATGGAAAATGAATTAATTCCAAATGTCGCAACCATCCGCCAATGAGCAATGTGCTTATTTGTCACTGACTTTATGTTCAGTTTAATGTAGAACACTATAATTGTTTAATATTTAAAAATAAATAGTTACTTTTAATTGTTCAAGCGAAGCGAGGTCCTGACTATTTTACCTCCTTTTTTTCTTTTTTTTTCACAGTAACCACCAAACCCATTACCATCATATAAAATCGAGAAACAAAGATCACTGTAACTAAACCAAATCAAGTATAAAGATCAGGTTCAGAAGTATTAAAAATATTGGTATGAAAAACGGCTCATAACGGCACACAAAAATAAACATTGTATAATTGAATTTTTTTTTTTACAAATTAATCAATGGAGCTTTTTGCTTAACCAAAAAATATATAAAATTCCTCACTCACTGCGGTTTTTACTTTATATATATATATATATATATATATATATATATATATATATATATATATATGAATAAAACTTTTCGAATTTACAGTGTTTAGAATAATATAAAACAAATCATTGTTTATATATCTGTCATTTGAGACCCCCACAATATCTAAAAATGTATATAATGTTCTTGTAATGTGTACATTAGGCCAACACATCGATGTGATAAAAAACATGAACAGAAAAGGGATCGCTTATATTTTAAACGAATTAGAAGACCAGAGGAGGGGTAAAGGTCTGTTTTTCAGTGAAAATAGTCACCATATCAAGGTTTCAAGGTACATCAATGGGTGCAGCATTTTATCCACCATCACTATGATTCCAATAGTAAATCATTATCACAGAGTTTAGTAGCTACCTTCTTAAAATGCATTTAGGTTTTATTATTTCTCCCGGTGCGATATGTTTTGTTCAAGTGTGTTTATTTACTGATAATTATTTGCATATCAAATCGTGCACTTGGTAACAAAAAATCAAGAACTTTTTTTTAACTTATTAAAAAGCTAGAAGACTATTCCCAGATACAAAGTTAAGTGTTTTTAACTACCCTGTTCTTAATAAAAGTTTGTATCCTTTTAAAAAATCGTCCTTTAACTTTTGAATACCTCTTAATCTCTTCAAGTAAACCTATTTCCATTACATCTATATTTAAGAGGTTAGAAAATATTACCAAGTCAAAGGTTAGGGATGACGGCCTTTTCAAATCAATATTTTATATTCTGTAGCTTCTATCAATGGATATAGATGTTTCGACATAAATTAAAATACTCGCCTTTGACGTGTTATACATACAGCTTTCTAAATATCTATAAAACCTTAACTATTTCTTTATTAAATTTGTTGTTTAAGTTTAAAAAATAAATGCTGAGCAGTAATATTTAGGTTGACATTTATTATTAGAATATATAACAAAAGAAATATTATACAACATATTTTTAAATATGTCACAGCTACAAACCTCTCTGTTAAGTGACCTAATTCTTCTATTCCAGTTCACTTGTCTTTGACATGCAATATTTCATTTGCCGTTTATAAAAATTATTACTATATGTAAAATTTTAAGTGAAATACTCTTTTGAACATAAATTTTCAGTATAAATATCTCTTATTTTTGTTTTAATGGAGTTTGTTTGAAGCTTTTCAACTGACTTTTTAACTATACACGAAATGTTTCTTAACACATTTGAAATCATTGTTTAAAACATATATTGGTGTAATATATCTGTTCGAAACACATCATACTATACCGGGGGGGATTTATATAACCTAATTCATAAATTAATTTATTACAACATAATGAAGCCAGTAATTTCATAAAATAAATTATTAAATTAATACAGTAATATATTATTTTAAATATATTTAAGCGTAAATAATTTTTTTTTTTTTTTTTTTTTTTTTTTTAAAGAAAATAATAAGTATCTAGACAATCATATACATAATATACAACAGAACACTTTATAATAAAGTGAAAACAAACAAAAAACACACTGAACATTTTGGAGAATTTTATAAAATATCTATCTATAATTTAAAGTTAAAAGAAGAAGCTATTAACCCACCAAATGAAGCTCGCAATTCAACTAAACATTTTACTATTAAAAGAATATAGTAGTATTTTCTTTAAAATATATTTAAGCATAAGTGAAATTATAATTATTAAAATTCTTAATTATGTCTACTTTTAATAAGTGGCTAGTCAATTTTATTAGATCAATATTTGTACCAACCATATTTGGAATATGCAAAAAAAACACTGTAAAATCTTGAAGTATAAAAAAACAAAGAACAGTGAACATTATGAACTATAGTATTGAAGACATTTTCCTAAAATATTTATCTTACGTTAAAAGCTGTTAACCCAAATTGGTTAGAAGAATGATTAGACTAGGTAAAGACAAAAAGAAGAAAATAGTATATTGAAGTTGTCAATCGAATTGTGAACATTCTAAGTGAGTCTTAGAAAATGTGTTTTAAAGCACCCTATAATTTAGAAAATGTGTTTTAAAGCACCCTATAATTTAGAAAATGTGTTTTAAAGCACCCTATAATTTAGAAAATGTGTTTTAAAGCACCCTATAATATAGAAAATGTGTTTTAAAGCACCCTATAATTTAGAAAATGTGTTTTAAAGCACCCTATAATTTAGAAAATGTGTTTTAAAGCACCCTATAATTTAGAAAATGTGTTTTAAAGCACCCTATAATTTAGAAAATTGAGTAATTTCATGCGTGTTTGTATTAACCGTTTATTTTGTTACATTTCTAACAGACAACAATTATTAATAAGAAGATAAAGTATTACATGATACTAGTGTTTCTTGAAACTCATAGTGTAGATCATTTATTCAAAATTTGGTTTAAATGTTTTAACCTTTTTTTGATGATAAAGGCATATATATTCTTTTAAATAATTTATATTTTTTTAAAGAGTACATATAGGTACCATATATGGAAAAAAACATTAATCTGTCTCTGTACTGATTGTTTTAATCAAACACTAAGGTAAACATATTAAGTTTTAACACGATATTTTAGCAGCGATCTAATCATTTGTCTCTACTTTCTAAATGCCATTCTTAACTTTGTTTAACCATATTCTCTACTTCACTTATTTTGAAGATATTATATTACTACAACACCTTCTATGTACTGTATTCATTCAAATTCCATCAACAAGAAGATTTGATAACGGAATAGCTCCGAAACGAGTAAACTGAAATAGTCAGTGACAAAGTAAGAATAGCAGAACACATACTAAACGTAATTTGTCTTTCTACTAAATAAGTGAAATAATAAAATAATGATTTCCTTTCAACAAAGGAAAACAATGTTATTGATATTCCTTTAATAATTTAATCTTTTTTACATAAAAAATAATTACTTTTACATGTGATAAACTGAGTAAAGCATTGTCAAATTGCAAGCTCTAAAACCCATAGTTTCAAATATTGGGTTATAATTACATTTTGTAGGTCACCCAAATAAACCTTTTATAGCTGCACAGTAATTCCTCAAAACACATCCAAGAGGTGTGAATGCGGGTGACAGCAAGTTTCCTTTTTGCTTTGTAAGTTCAGATAGCTTTCAACCGATACCGCTTCAAGACAAACACCTGTCGTTTGACAAGCTCTTTGTTCTCTGCTTTTAAAGCTTTAGTATGACTGCAAGCTGATGAGCAAAGTAACATATTTAATGCAAGAAACTGTTTTGTTATGTATTGATTTATGATTTTATAAATAAAATAATAAATCAATAAATCATATGAGAAATATCGGAGTGTACTGTAAATTATAAACAGTATTAAACTAAAAGTCTCGGGGATTTGATTAAACTCCAGTTGTATATATTTTATTGACGGAATTTGTAAATATATATGAGTTTAAATATGAAAAAAAAAATATATATATATATATATATATATATATAAAGAAAGGAGGAGGGGAGAGAGAGAGAGGGGGGGGGGGTATGGAGAGACAGATCATTCTTGACATAGTATTAGATCAAACTTTTGATAAATTTCAGACTGTCTGAAAAATTTTATGTCTCACGTTTTTCTAAAAGGTAAAACAAATTATTGTACAGTTTTCTATTACAAATAACCATATACGTTGAAATAAATGTTTTGAGATGCTATTTCAATTTTAAAACGGTAAAAGATATTCTATTGCAATAAATAACTAATTGTGCAATACATAAGGTACCATGTTTTCTTCTTAATTTTTATCTTTATAATATCTAGATGTCAAAATAAAAAATAAAAACTAACAAAATTAATAAATTTTAACTTTGTATTAATCTCCAATCTGTTAAACATGTATAACTGAATTAAATAAATTGTTCATAATATCAAGTGTATTTTACAATAACTTAGAGCGTGTATCCCGGTAGTAAAGGCATGAATAGTGTTGCGTGTGGCCTAGATTCCATCCCGAGGACTAAGGCAATTATTTAATATTCGCCACCAACAGTCTAGTGCGGTGTTAACTGGGGAGTGATGAATAGTTTGTTATTTACACAGTCACTGACTAGTACGATAAGAGTTGTGCACTTTGTTAGCTGCGTAATAAGTGGAAAATTATACTCAGATGAACTGAATTTAAAACAATAAACTATTCCAAGAATATGGAAATTAAATCGTATAATTTTTAATACAATATAGTTTTAGTTCAGCGAAAACTACACAATTAATTTGTAAGAGGGTATTAGTAAAACATTAATTTAAATATATCAATGTTTTCACTTTTTTTAATATTACCTATTTCCTATTATCATTTATACCAGTCCTCTTTAAAAGATGTATATTTGTTAATTATATCATAAACAATTGGTAGATTAAAATTAACCATACTTCTGTCAAAGTTACTGACATAACTCTTCTTCTTTATTTATTAAGAGAAATAAATAAACTAAGAATAATTTCTATGGGTGGGGGGAGACATAGTTTTTGTACTTTTTTTAACAAAATATACAACTATTAGGGGCCTAATGAGAATAATATAGTGTCTAGAGAAATAATTAAATTTCAGCCTATGTTCAATTGCCCAAAACTATATTTTTTAAATAATAATATACAATATAAAATTATAATAACTATTATTATTACTACTACTATAATATTAATAATATAAAATAACGCTTATATATATAAGCGTTAATATATATTATGTATATATATATATATTTTATATATTATCAAGAGCCATTTATATCGCATGATATAAAGTGAATCGTGTAAAACTTAATAAATATCAGATTAAATGATATACTATTAATATCATCCAATAAAACAAGAGCTAGTAATTTGATAGAAACTGAGTTAATGTGAAACTGTGGTATCTTTCACTCATCTATTTGATATTAAATTGTTAACATGGTTTCTTAGTGGTTACCCCATGTTATACGCTCATAGCGTGCTTAGTTTGCATGGTAAACTTTCCCTACTCGTAACATAACCTTTGTTGCACAACATCTAACATGATAATATTTCATGCTAATTAAATATACTGTCGGTTTAAAACCCTGCCAAATCCACATTCGGCTAATTTAATTTGTAGAATGTGTTTGTCTCCTTACTTCTCTTAAAAACATTTACTCCATGTAATATAGTTGTTTTAACGCGAAAAGAATTTGTTTTAAAGTTTATTGGTTGAGTTTTAATTATTCTAATTCTCCCTTTCTACACCTAGTGTTGTGTACAAAATAAATACAGATTATGTATTATGAAAAATGGATTGAAATGACGATTATAGGAAAAATTCTGTAATTATAACTCTACTGACGGAATATTAGATGAACTCGAAATTGGAACAATATTTATTTGTTACTATTTTTGTTGGACATAATTGTTACTAGATATATAAGAAGGTACGTAATGTGTAAATGGCTAACTTTTTAACACTTTTACGATGTTTAATTTGGTGTACGATAGCACATATTGCGCTTATATAGGCTATGTATTTTTGTTTTTCGCTTTTAAAAAAATATAAAAAAATACCACGGAAAAAGAGATGAATTACGGACGAAACAAACAATGGAAATTCGTGTCCTATATCCAGTGTGTCAACTGAATTTCAAGTATTTACAGTAAACGGTTGTGTCAATTTTCAGCATGATATATCCTCACTTAATTCAAAATGTATGTTGATTTCAGGGTTTTTATGTTATTAAATATAAATAGTAAAGGAACCATATTTTTCAAAATAACCTATATAAATACTTTAATACAAACTTCATTTTCATTTTCAAAATATTGGTCCTTTTTTATGTGCGTATATTTTAAGTAAATATTATCTATGGAATTCTTCAAGTAAATTATAATAGTTAAATATAAAAGAATAATGGTATAACAAAGTTGCCGTCCCATTTATATATTTCTTTCTCATAATGGTATGTTATACAAATGGACATGGATAATTATTAGGTAACTATTAAAAACATTAAGAACATTATCGCATGTAAAAGGTTTTCACCGACTAATAAAAAAAAAAAAGTACAAGGGAACACTGTGTAACATAAGGAAGTTGAACATTTAAGTGGTGGAATTGGGAAGGACAATATTGATACAATGATAATGGAACACAACACTTTGTCTAATCCTTGAAACACAGTTTTTCATAACTAATTTGTCTCGCGACAAAATACTTTTTTTGTTAAATTATTTTTCTAGTTTGTATAGACTCTAAATTTCTTAATTACATGTTATATAAAAAAAAAAAAAACAAAAAAAAAAAAAAAACATTTACCATCTTCGACTAAACTTGTTACTGAGCCTTATCCATTAATATAGTTATAGGTGTTTTTTTATTATTAAATCGAATTTTTACTTTCTTTTAAAGGGTAGAGATCTTTTTTATTTATTTTCAAACACGAATCTAGAAAAAGTAAAGAATGAGTTTGGTTGTCGAATCTATAAGTTTTGTCATGTTTTTTTATGCGCTAATCTTGTATTGATTAAGGAAGGAAAACTTCTATATCTGGTATGAATAATTATATTCCTATTTTATATTCATTCCTATTGGTTCAATATGCATTTGCAGTGGATACACTTTATACACAATATACACTTTCAAGATATATATATATATATTGCAACAATGCGATGAGACCAAAATAACGGTGGATGCGAAGGGGGTGAACAGGGGAACTTTTCGATAAACATTACACTAGTTGTACTCCCTGGCACACTCGGAACAAAACATGTCTTCGTTCTACTGCTTTATTACACATTCAAATACATTTTATGCCAACCATTTTTTTACCATACTTCAGAGAAGTATAAGAATTCTTACAGTGTCGGTGTCTTTATAAATCATATTTTTTTAAATTAAATTACTCAGAAAAATATTTTAATTCATACGTTTCGTAAAATGGAAAAAGTATTAAGAACAAAAGGCTTTTTTTGTTGGATTTCATTTTAACTAGTAAGTGTTCAAGAATAATGATTAAATTTATTATATTATTTTAAACTTTTTATAGGACCACTTGTTAAGCTAGGAAAATTTCTAGTAAGCTTCTAGTTTAAGCTGTGCAATAAACTAGTAAACACTGTCAAAAAATTTCAAAAGAATCAGTTCAGTAGTTCCTGAGAATAAGGAACATAAACTTGAAAAATTTGTAAAATACCAAACTTTCGGAAAAACGCAAAAAACTAAAAAAATAGTTTATTTTTGTATCTTACTAGTTATTGAGGGGTATGATTAATTTTTTTAGACTTTCTATACCTGAAGGTAAGGCAAACTTGATAGAGTAGGGTAGTTTTAGTTTGATATAAATTTTATATATAGGCCTACAAAAAAAACGCGTTACGCAGCGTAAACGAATTCGCTGGCATGTTACCGGTCAACATTACGGACAGATGACAAATAAAAGTGTTCCATGACCCTAAACCTACTTGACATTATTTATTTTATCTAACATAGCATACCAAAACTTACCATATCCTATATTTTGTATTTTTTAGGTTTTTTTTTTTTTAGTTAAGTTTTAGTTTTAGTTTTAGAAACAAAATCGAAGATATAGCCTAGTAAAAATATGTATTTTACTTAATGTTAGTGCATTCCTGGATCATATGCAGGCTCCTCTTCATCATCAAAGTTTTCTTGTAGTCTTCTTTTTAGGTTCCTGACTTCTCTCATAGCTTTTCTTTGGTAGTCATTGATGGCGGTGTTAGCTCGTCGCACTCTCTCATAGTCCAATATTCTTTCATCGCTTTAACAGTTCTTTTACTTGGCTCAATGCCTACTGCTTTCAATTTTACATTTGGTTATGTTGCCATCATTGAAGGATGCAAAAGCATCATAGGCCCCAAAAGCAAGGGTGGTGACAGTAACAAAACACTTTTTTGGCACTCTGGTCCATATAACATTGTTTACGCTTTCATTGACGTTTTGAGATATGCCGTGCAAACACTTTCGAAGAAGTTCTGGATTAGCTAGTGCTTGAAATGTTGGCTTTATGGCCAGCATTATAAGCTCTGGTATGCTTATTTTATGAGAGTAGTTTGTTTTTAGTAATTTGGCCTTATTATATTTACACCAACTGTGTAAGCTGAGGCTTGGCGTCGGTGGAAACTTTATTTCAAAAAAAAATTTCTCAACCTAATATACTTCAAACCTACAAGTATTATATATCACTGTGTTCAGAAAAAAACTATATTTTAAGAAATAAATATAAAAGAAAAATCCAATAAAATTAATTATTGAGGGTCCGCCTCCCCTTAAACAAAATTCAAACGATTTCAAAAGAATCCGTGGAATATATGTACCTTACGTTAAACAAATTTCATCACATCTTTCAATAGAGATGTGTCTATGTTACCTTAAATTATTTTAACTATATTTCAAAGAAAATATGGAAAGTATGCACTTTACCTTGGAAAAAATTCCACATATTTCCAAGGTATATATGGAATATATGTACGTCAACTTACAAAATCAATAGATATACTATAGGAGATATGTTATCTATGTACGTTACTTAAACAAAATTCAACAGTTTGCCAAGGGAGATAAGGAATGTATATACATTTTCTTAAAACAAAATACAACAGTTTCTTAAAGAGAGGTGTGGATTACATGTACGTTATATTAAGTAAAATTCAACACATTTTCCTTGGGATATTTACAATGTATTTAACGTTACTCCTAATAAAATTAAAAAGTTTACAAAGGAAATGTGATATGTATAGACGTTAAATTTAGAAACATTCAAGTTTTGTAAGGCATGGAATGTGTACTTTATCTTATAACAAATTCAACAGTTTCCCAAGGGAAATATGAAGTATATGTAAAAGGCCACTTCAGAAAAATTGAAGAGTTTTCTGAAATGATATTGTGGATTATATTTGTGTAACTGTTAGTAGAATGCAGCAGTTTTACGTGTTTAGGGTGTGAAACGTAGATGCGTAAACTTGATCAAAGCTCTAAGCAATGTGAGAATGTTTTTATTGTAGGATTTTTTTCTCTAAGAAGATAAGTGAAATATATACATATGTGATAACATTAAGAAGAATTCAATAGTATTGTTCAAGAAATATGTGGATCATGGATACAAAACCTATAATTAAACAGAAGTGTAGATTCCACATGTGTAACCTTAAGCGGAATTCAATAGTTTTATACACGAGTAGTTTCTGTTTCTGTTTTTACTTGCAATTAATTATTAAATACGAGTTGAACTTCAACACAACATGTTTTACTTTGTATGACAACGTGAATGTTTTTACACTTAGCTATAGAGCAACGAACAAAAATGAAGTATATTTTTTATTAATTTAATATTTTTTAATATTTTAATAGGGGAAGAACATATATATATGTACAAAAGTCTAGAGACGGCTTAATATATTTTATATTAATTATTATCAATCAGAGTAAAACTCTGCAAAGCCATTCGGTAGATGGAGAACGGCCCACGTGGAGTAAGTAGAGAATCCTCAATGTAAGCATAGGTTGATATGTACATCATTTTAAAGGCCTCAACAAGCAGAGATTAATGCCGCGAACCACACTTCAAATGGATTATTCATTATAAAATGGAGGCAGATCAAAGGTTTTCAAAATAAGGCCTTAAATATCTGCAGGATTGCTGAATACTTCTTCATAGACATGACCTGGAAAACTAAAACTTCGCAGAGAAGTATAAAAACGTGTGCTCAGTCACCTTTCATTTCTAATGATGGACGGTCCACAAGGATTGAGAAGAATATCTTAGTTGTAAACATAGGTTAAGATGTACGAGTACATCATTTTAAAGGGCTGTTAATTAAGCAGAGATTAATGTTCTTTTCAGCATTTATCTCAGCTTGAGCATTATGAACAAGTTTTCAGCAAAACTGCTGCTATTATTTTGGAATAGCAAAATTTGAAAATTACACCTTATTTTGGAAATTCTAGAACAGCCGCCATTTAATATGGAATAACCCTTTTTGAGGTGCGGTTTGCGTCATTTATCTCTGCTTGACGAGGCCTTTAAAATGATGTACATATCAAACTATGCTTACTTTTTAGATTCTCTTCTGACTCCTCGTGGGCCTTCCCCATTTGAAGTGAAGAGTTGTTTAGGTGAGCCTTAGAATATAGTTGTTTAGCTCGCAAATGGATTTGAAGAGTTTTACTCTTCTTGCCAAATTAATATAAAAGATATTATACCGTCTCCAGAATTTTCAGCATTCCTGTATATAAATAATATTAAGGTATATGTATTGTTTGTAACATAATTTAAATTATTGATATGTACGAATGTTTTTATTGTTGTTTGTTTGCTTTACAGACAAAACAGTTTGCGAATTAATTGTGGTTCCACATAGAATTAGGATGCTGTTGTATGCAGGTATTAAATGGAGTAAATATTTATTTATATTTAACTAATCTTTCAAAGATAAATGAGAATTGTATTATTTATGAAATTTGATATATTATTTGTTTATCATGAATTAGTAAGTCACAAATTTATTTCAAAGCATTGTACTGAGATATGGTTTTAAATAACGCTTTAAAATACATAATTCCATAATTTTGTCTTTGACATAATAATAATAATTTTATTGATTGTCATTTTGATATGAATAAATAAATCCATCAGTTTAATGTTCTTATTTTAATATTATATAAGATATCAAATTTAGAAAATGAAACATTCTATTACGAGCAATATAGATCAACATTACATATACCATTTCTACTATTTTAAAATACTTCTTTTATAACTGCTAATAAGTTAAAGTTAATCAAGTTTATCATTAAAAGGAAGGAGATAAGCAGTTACATCTCTATTTTTATTATCAAAAGAAAATTACCGACTATGAACAAATTTTGAAGACTCAGCACGCAAACCAATTTCTCGGTTGTTGATCCTTATGAGTTCAGGTATTGTAATACGCTGCACGTGATGTGAAAATTGACGTTGTTTCCACGCTTCTCTTCTTGGAGACAAATCGAACTTTATTTTTATTTAGATAATTTTTCTCCGTATTCAATTATTACCTTTCAGAGAGTTCTTTTATATTTCCATTATTTTATACAACTCCTAATACAGAAACATTGCCTAACTTAATATTATTTAAATTGATACAACACACCTCTCAACTTTATATACATGGAACGTAAAGTTGCAATACAGTTGTTTTACATAAGCTGTATCTCTAACAGAAATTTATAACAACAAATTAATTAGCTGGATTTAATTTCAAAATTCACACTTTTTTATCTAATATAAAGTAAAAGCATATGTAATGGAAACTCTGTCAATAAATATTTAGTAGGCCCTATCAAACTACAAAAATAAAATATAAAATTCAATGTCATGCCTTAATAGGGCAAAATAAAAATGAAAGTTTTGTCTGTAATTGTGTTAACTTATTTACCATCATAAACAAAGCAATGACCTTTGCTTTCAATGATTCAAAGGACAATCATAAATGAAACGACTACAGTAGGAAATGTAATGACTGAGTTTGTTAACACATTCATACGATTCAACTGTAAAAATGATACCGTAATAATATTATATATTAATATACTTTATAAAGTTTAAAATTATTCTCTTATTTTTGTTTTGTTAGTTCTATTCAATTATGACAGAATAACCAAGTATGCTGGAAAACCAAGAAACTGGAAAGAGTATACTATTCTAAATTTTGCAATTGAATGTCTACTAGAGTTGCACTGTGAATAATCTACATGTAACTCATCTCAAAGACAATATAGTCTTTGGACAAGTGGTTTGTAATGCTCACGGTCAGATATAAACTAAACTACAAATCGCTCACGCTGATATTTCCTATTTTTTTATAACTGAATGCACATGGCTAAAATACGTTTCCAAAAATTGTCTATGTTAAGATCCTTATAACTCACCTTTATATTTAAATTTCAATAACACAAGCTTAACATATTAACTTTGTAAGCTTTCATGAACAAGTAAGAGAAACTTTGCTCTTCTGATCCTCTCCGTTATTGCCACACACTCCAGTGAGCAGAATACATACGATCGCCTTTGACACGTCAGGCGTTCATCGTAATATCTTATTCCAACCCTCTTTCTCGCCAATTCTAACTTAAAATACATTGGTATAAAAGTCATGACCACCCTTTTGAATTACTCATTATCAATTTCAAAGAGGTTTCCAAAGCCCTCAAAGAATGTCTAGAAGCAATCATACATCTTGTTTTATGGAGTTATTTGCTATTAAAGACTTTTTTCCCCTTGTTGTTTAAAGGTGAAAAACCACTCCTTATAAAAAACTAGAAGGAAATAGCATAAAATAAAGAACCGTCCCCCTCGATAATCTAATAGCGTCAGGGTCGGGAAAGAACAATAGTTGGTCAAGTGTCTACCTAATAAGATATAATTGACAGATTCTTATAATCACAGTGTATTCTTATAATCTTCAACACATATTCACTTTCTTGTTAAAAAATAATTAAGGTATAATTCTTCGCTCATATATTATTGGTATTTATGTTTGAACCTAATTTGTTGTTCTTAATCTTTACTTTATTCCTTCAAAACTAATACCGAATGCAAGTAGCCCAATGCAAGGAAAACCTCAGCTCTATGAAATTGTCAGGAACCATTCACAGTTCGAACGTTGATCCACAATGAGGTGAGGTAGACGTGGCTTAGTCTATTGTTCCAGACTGCTCCTCAATAATATAACCGATGTTTACTATATGGATTTATAAATTCTGTACTACTGCATACAGATCAGTATATTTAACCGTGTAACCCAATTATAAAGAAAACATTTAACATAATTATGGCTTACACATACACACATCCCAGCACGATCGATGCATAGTGCTAACTTTATATTTAACTTAGTAATTTAGTAGATTCTGGTATTATTGTTTTTTTTTTGTTTCTGTCTAAACGTACGTCATTTAAACTAATACAAAACTATCATTAAGGTACCTCTTATCCGATTTTATACTGGAGGAGGACAGAGAGCTCACCTGTCACTCTCAGTGTAGGTTATTGTATATAACAACCAAACTTTAAATACACGAATTACATCATGCAAAGTCTTATGTTTCTGCTGCATTGACGATGTTAATATTATAATAACAACTTGTGCCATTCTTTATATGATTTACAATAAGATTCGTTAACTTAGATTATTCAGAATGGTTAATTATTTTAAAGTTATTAAAAAGTTTGTCTTCTGGAAAATATTTGTATACTGACTATATTTTATAAGAAGAAATGTTTTGACAATTTGCTCTTACCTTTCCATCGCTCTTTCGGTAAGCGTCGTGGATTTTCCAAACTAGCTCTGGTCCAGCACTCGCAACCTGTTTGTTAATCTCAAAGTATTGTACTATAGGGTTGTGATCAAGTACATTATGAGTCGCTGAACTACCACCCCCTCCGCCAACACGACTTTTTAAGTTAGAAAACATTGCTGTCGCTGGCATCGAACTCACATTCCCGTTCCACCTAAACCAGGAGACCGTAGATAATTCTGTCCCACCCAACCGCAGTTTTAAGCCGTCAAACTACACTAGTGGGATCTAAGAAGAATTCGAGTAAAATTAAAAGAAAACTTTGGATTTCTCGTGAATGATACATATTAAGAGACCCATTGAAAAAACACCCCTATAAGGGGTGCCTCATGCATTAGTGAATAAGCAACGAATAACCCGGTGACTTAAAATTAAAAGCTTGGCAAATGTCCCATTTTATTTGCTACCACGCTATGGTCCCTTTATTTCAGAACAACAAGACAGTAGTCTGGATCTATATCTGAAACAAAAATCAAACATTTTTATTGTAGTGATTAAATTATCATTCAAGTTAACACTAAACATTTGCATTTATTATTAACAGTAGTTATTGCTCTCCTTACAATATCTTGTTAAGTCTAACACTTAATGTACATGAAACAACACTAATTTCACTTTGAAATTCAATAAAAACACATTTTTTCTTAATTCACTGAGAACCATATTGAGATGTAAAAGAGCTTATATTAATTTGTCCTTTTTTTAAAGCCAATAACAACTCTTTTTTTATTGTTTTCACATAACATACAGTTAAATTCGGCAAAAATGAGTTTAAAAAATCAATCATCATCTAATTTTTATTTTAACAATCTTTTCAAATTAATGGATGAAACAATTTTGTTCCAAACTTAATTTTCATATAAAATATAATTAACATATTATACAACATTTATCAGAAATTTCATATTTTCAAGTGTAAATGTATAATAAAAAAACAATAAAAATACAAACTTCAAATATCGCTTAAGAATTTGTAAACGTCATTAAATAAATCTATGTTTTACCAAATTTGGTAAAAATAAGAGACAGAAATAAGTGACCACTAGAAGGAATACAGAGTTCAAAATAACTATAACATATACAGTTTAAGAATTAATAGAAAAGTGCTCTAGAAACAAAATATGTGCACATTCCGTGTCCCCTGTCTATTTATCAACATGATGGTGGTAATATAGCTAAATATCCGGTGTGAAACTTAACTAAAACCCAGCAGGAATATATTTGTTTGATATTAGGATACCGTGTTAATTAACAAGCATTCCTTTTGACGAAATATTTTAGCATTAATTTATTTAAGAGAATTTTGCAGCAACGTTTTGTATTCTAAGTATTTGAACAACGAACCATAGCACAGTTGTAAAATATATTATTATGCTCTGTACACATTTAAAAATTTTTTTTTTTTTAAAGGTTTCAAAGAGTGAGTGGGTTATTATAAGATTAAAAACACAAGATTGTAAACGATATTTAAATGTCAAACTTGTTTTATTTTTATCTTTTTCAAATTTCAATTAACAAAAAAATGCTTTAATTCAAAAAACAAAGTACAAAATTCCGGCCTGATTTGAATCCGTGTATTAAATGTTATGAACTGGTTTCATCTCTGTTCCATAAGCGATGCCATAGGTTAAATGAGTTCTTTTCTTGGTTTTTATTTCTGCGTTTTAAGAATATTACTAAGATTGGACTGATTACAATTACCAGTTATGGAATTTAAGAGAAATAAAGTAGGCCTAATATTGTCTTGATCAAAAGTTAGGTTCGGAATTCGGTCGGATCAGAATTTATGTACATATTATTTAATTTATTGTTTTACTCGAAAATGATGTAATTTATCAAAATGTTTAAAAATTAATAGAAAAATAATTTTATCATCTTCCATAAATTTTCGGCCTCGATTTTAGGCATTAAAAAATACTCTTATTCAAACACGATTTGTTAATGAGTTACAAACTCAAAATTAAATGAAATTGTCTTCATAAAAAGTTTAACTATGACTTTCAATAACAGAAATTTCATAACAATTACTTCATAGATGATTCAATTAAGTACAATTAATTTGACAATTTATTATTTGAATTTATTCTAAGTGATATAAATATTCAAAACAGTCTAATGATTTTTGTAAGAATAACAATTATATTTAGGTTTTATTAACATTTAACATAATTGAATCTTACAATACTATTTAATACCCAAGAATACATTCTAAATAAATATAAGTCAGATGACATCTACTTTTACAAGTGGGAAAAAGTGATAAAATTGGTTGCTTGAATAAAAAATGACTGTTTGAAATGTTTAATTTTTAAAAGTAATAAAAATTATAAATAAAAGTGTTAGTGGGTAGTTTTTATAACAAGATTGTAAAAAATATTGAAATTTTAAATTTATTTTTGTTTATTAACAAATTTCAATTTTTATAAAATATATCTTTATTCAAATTGAATTAAATAGAAAGTGTAAATTTCCGACCTGATTTGAATCCGTGTATTGTGTTGTGAGCTACTTTGGTCCCTTAATAAATAATTATGAGTCAGGTGGCATTCTTTTTTTACAAGAGGAAAAAATGGTAAAATAATTTAATTGGCTGCTTAAATACAATATCACTATTGGACAAATTAAACTTTAGAAAATGATAAATTGATTTGTACTAACTTATTAATTATCTATGAAATGAGTTGTCTCATATATTTTTTAATTAAAATTTTGAAGTTTTGTATCAGCTTAAGGGGTGAGAATTAAGTTTCCATATACCATCAAATAAATCCTTTTGGCCTAACAAAATATTATAATTTTTGACGTTACCTTTTATAACCCACCAAGTTCTATCAGAACTGTGGAAACTGTATAATTTATTTGGTTTTTATCAATTAATAATTTGAATCCAAATGTTTACAAACGTGTAAACAAAATCTAAAAGGGAAAAGACGACTTGCCCAAAATCAAAGCTAGTCACACAAATGCAGACGTATGTTACAAACTTTAATTTACAATTAATTTCAATATAAATTAATTTTACCGAGCCATGAATATTTCGATTTCAATAGTCTCATTAGTATTTAACAAAAGCGATTGAATAAATTCAGTTCTTTCCATTGAGCTATAACTAATATGTAATTAATTTAGCTCGTAATTGAAAACAAAATTGATATCAACCAACATTAATTACATTTATGGACCCCGGTGTTAGAACGAGATGTCCATATATATTCATTTCAGCTAATGTTGACCTTGTCCGTTTTTAAAATAGTATTTTTGGCTTGGGTATTGCTATTAAATATTTTTTAAATTTCATTTCATTAATAAAAAACCATTCACTTGTCAAACTTCATTTCGATTATACTGTATGTTATTAGCAACTTAAATGTTCATTATAAAAAAACAAGTAAATAATATAAGTTTTAATTTTTTTCTTAACTCATTGACCTGAAGCCCGACAAAGTTTTTGTGTATATGGTTTCCAAAGTTTCAGAATTTAAATAAATTTTAAAACTAGTCTTTGTATATCTAATAATTGAGACACACTATTTAAGGAATTATCTTTGTGACTGGTAAAACTAATTCATACTATCTTTTCTTCACAGAATATAATAGTTTTAAGAGAAGAATTAATAACATGATAGATTTCGTTTTATAGATTTCAACTTATAGATGTAATAAACTAAATCATCAAAAACAAACAAATAATATTTCTAAAGTGTAAATATATTGCTACCCTATATTTTTTTTTTTCAAAGAAATAATGAAATTTTCTATTTATATTTAAAAAAATATTCTATTTACTTTGACCTAAAACTTCAACCCTAAAACCAATATAGTGCATATCAAAAGATAAGGAAACTCCACGTTAAGTTCAAAAGGTTCAGACATGCCTTCGACTAACTGAAACATACCGAAAACCACTAATGAAATAACTGTTGGCTTTAATTATTGTCTTGAACTACACAACTGGTTGTTCTCGTACCTAAACTTCTACGTGAGTAAATAGCGTGATGAGTATCTGATCTGATACGCCTTTTTACGGTAATTAAACTAATTTCAATATGGAAAACATTTTACAAATGGTATACTTTTCTTTTCAACTATAAACACAGAATTGCTTATTAGTTGATTCAATATAATAATATTATATACATTTTATTTTTTAAATATTTTAAACAACATAATTCAACTAAATGTTATGTATATGCGTGTTAAAAGGTCAACATTGTTTTCCCTTTATGAGTGTTAAAGTGTGTATAAATATACTGCTTTTAGTTTGTGAGCCCTTTATGTATACAAATAAAAATAAGAAATTCTTGTAAGATTCCACAATTTAAAAAAATACATATTTTAGTTAGTTTGTTCTACATACATATAGTTTGTTCTATATTTTATGTTTCCACTTTTTCACATAATACAATTAGGGTATTTTGAATCTTCCTGTGTTGAATTTCATTAAAAATGTTTTAAAATATAATTTATTTAAGACGGGTAATTTAAAACATTTTCCGACATAAATGTTGATTTAGTTGTCAGCTAGTGATGACACGTGACTGATATTGTACTAAATTCACTCTGACTACTCTGCTGCATCGCCGCACTTGTTTCCACTTTGGCTCAAAAGGATTAGGATCTGCGGAGGCACACAGGCGTAAAATCGATTGGCTGTGCATCCAAACGAGATCTATATTTCAATATCTCGGGGAGTTTTCAGAAGACCGTGACCAAAGTTTATCTTTCGTAAATCATCATAAGCTATTTCAATAAATCAGCAACTCACTTTATCAACTTCTGTTTCTAGAAGACAGACGTTATAAAAGCTTACGACAAGTTTTATTTTCATTGGTGGAAGTCTTTAATAAATAAACCCTTTTATTCTAATCGATAAGTTAGACAAGATTTCGAACTAAAATATAATAAAAATATGGCATTTTTCCGACATAAAAAGCAAATTACAGACAAACGGAAAAACCGTATACGGTTTATAAGTAAATTAAATATTAACCAAAACTCAAAATCAAAACCGTAAAATATTACTTCCGGTAGCTGAAATTTTCCAAAGTACAGTTAATAAGACGCCATAAATTAGTTATTAAAAACTATTTGTTTAAGAAAGTTGGTACCAAATCCCATGTACCACTCTCTTATGACAATGTGGTACTGCTTCTTTTATCCGAAATCTAAGAAGAGGTGATACAAAAATCATATATTTAATGGAGCTCACATACAAATGTCCAAGTACAACAGATCACGAAATCGTGACGGTCAACTTACATTGCTCTAATTTCCGATCCAAGCACTAATGCTACGTATCCTCCAGATGAAAATTTTGCCCAAAATCTCTTGCAGTCATCCAAATTGGCTTACCTTAAGTATTACCAATGACTACATAAATACTATAAGACACGACATTGCCATGTTAAAAATTCTACGCTTATTCTTGAGTTGTCCATTACCCGCTAGGGTGTGGAGCTGTCGCTCTGCTAGAGAATCTGAAGTTGACGTGACTGGCGCTAGGTGGCTCTACGGTCAAACAATGTTTCAGTTGCGTTGCGACGTTAAGTAAATAAATAATAATCTAACCTACTGCACTGGTCATTTCTCTGCGCCCGGACTCGTCACTACTAACAGCACAAAAACATCCGCTTTTGCTGAAAACATTTTCTAAATACTCATACTATCATGCAATTATTCTAGTTAAAAGAACAAAAACGTTAAAATAATACTTTCCCCAAGACGATCGTAATTATGAGTAAAATATCCATGTGATCTTATACATTTTAAAAATCTTTAAAAAAAAATTGTTACGGAAACACTGGTCGTTTATAGTTTTAGAAATATTTTGAAATATATTGAAAATATTATAATGAAATATTTTATAAACCTTTTCTCAACATTTTTCTAATATACGCCGGAAAATATTTTTTAAGAAATTAAAAATATATTTGATTTTGGTTTATGGGAAAATGTTTTGCAATACTGTTTAATGTTTCGAAAATATTAATAAAATATTGTTTGGATACTATTGAAAACGTTTATAAAAAATGTTTTAATAATATTTGTTACAATATTTTACAAAAGAGATTTGAAAACTTTGTTTACATACGTAACAACATAAAATAACAACCTTAAGAAAAGCTTGATAAATTTATGGGGGGGGGGGAAGTAAAGACAATTTATAAAGTCACCGTAGAATTAAAACATAGTAAAATTTTAAAATAATTCTTACATAAAAATATGACAAGAAATAACATCATAGGACTAAGAAAATTATTTAAATTGTAAAAATCATAAATATTACAGATAAAATTCATTTGTAGTCAAAATAATAAAATAAAAACCTTAATAATAGCTTGATAAATTTGTGAAAAAAAGTTAAACTAATAACTAAATACAAATTTATAAAGTCAACATAGAACTAAAATATCGCAAAATTATAAAATATATTATTACATAAAAATATGACAAGAAATAACATCATAGGACTAAGCAGTAAGAATATTTGTGTTCAATTTTCTAAGTTTTTTTTTCTAACTGCTGCCTTGTCGTTATCTGTTTCTGGCTATAAAACAATTTGGCAGGATAAAAATAAACATTTATAAGTGTTGGTAATAAATAATTAAATTACATTCTCAAAACGTAATATTCTATTATGTTAGCCATTATATATACTTGCAACATACAATGAATTTATAATGGGATGTAATATTACATTAACCCTTAACTGGTACCACTAGTTTTTCAAACGCAAATGATAAAATGGGTGAAAGCGCAATTATGACTGATTTCACAATCAAAAACATGTTTGCATAACAAATTTTACAACTCATGTTTAAAATTTTCAAACAACTCACAAAGTGGATATAAACGTTTACACTGACCAAACACTCCTTACTTCACTACATCAACATTGAAATAAAGCAAAAAAAACCTAAAAACAGATAGAAGAAAAGCAGTTAACAGAAAAGCATTAGCAGCTTCAATTTAACACCTCACGACATTGTTACAGTAAGATGTGGGTATGGTATTGGGGTTTCCCACTATCCTTTCCTTTTTTAACAAATCATAAATTAATTTGTTTTCAAACGATAATTTTACACACAACAGATTAAGAAATACGATAACGGAAGTAATTTAAAAAAAATTATACTAGGCCTAATTATTTTGAGCTCAATTTTTCAAGTTTATTATTATAACCAATGTAGGCATTTTCACATTATTATAACCTATGTAGGCCATCGCAAAATCACTAAACCGCCCGATTCCGTGGCCCCAACTATAGACAAGTCGCGACAAAAACATATTTTTGTCAGACAAAAACATATACAGAAAAGTCGCGGGAAAAATAATTTTACAGATTTGTGTTCACAAGTGAATTACTAAAATTTTGTACATCTTGAAAATAATTATAAAAAAATTCTTCTGCTATGTTATATAACTTTGTTAATCAAAAAGTTTTTTTAACGGTAAGACATATTTTTGTGTTCATGGCTTTCTTTCCCCAAAATATATTACTATACCATTTTTTTCAAGCTTATAGTTCACAACGCTGCTTCTTTTTGTATGATGTGGTATATTTGAAATTAATTTTAGGGTAAGGATTTTTTAAAAATTTTTATATATTTTTTATATTTCTATTTAGACTAAATTACTAAACCTTTAAATATCTTTTAAAAAATTATAAAAATGTTGTAGTATTTTTTAAGTACCCATAAACATTGACAGTTTTTGAGAAATTTAGATTTTTTCAGTTTTTAGGGGTTTTGGGGAAGGCCATAAACCCCTAAAATATAAATATAAACTAACGTCTGGAATTGTGGTTGAAATTGTCAATTAAATATTGGTCAATTATTGAATAGATACAAAATTTCATCTGAATCTGAAGCTGGATATTTCTGACACACACAGACATACATAACCGTGAAACCAATTTTTTGTATTCAGAGAGTAAGAAAACGATTTTTTATTTTTTTAAAAAGGCATACTATACATACATGTAGAGGGATGCATCAAAACCATGTATGTGCATTAGGCCTATAAATACTAAATTATATGTGCAAATTGAAAATTATCTTATCAAAATAAAAACACGTACAAGCTCAAGACTATAGAAATAATAATACACATCCAATCTACACAGCTTTAGGCGAAGCCGGGTAAAACAACTAGTAAGACGGAAGTAAGTGAGAAGGTTTGTGAGAGAGAGGTCAACAGTTGTACAGTCTCAACCAAGTGGGATGCGTACAGTCAAGCACCTGCTGCTAGCGCTTTCTGATAGCTGTGAGTCAAACTTGTGATGAACAGCACCCGTAAAGCGTAGACTATTTCCCTATCCTATGTCGTGTCTTATAGTATTTATGTAGTCATTGGTACAACATAAAAAAGGATGGGTTTTTTATGAAAAACTTGAGTAGGTACCAAAGTACCGTGAAGGATTTGTTATCCATCTAAATGTAAGTTTAATATAAGGGTGACTAGATGTAGGTTTAACATAAATACCTACGCCATTACACAACAAAAATAAACTCCAACACAAAATAGAACTACAATAAACCTTCTTCGAATTACAGTTCTGATTTGAGTATTACGTTAAAAGGAAAATGTATTTTTATCATCTATGAAGCAATACAAATATTTTCTTTATACTAAGTTGTCTAGCCTGGCGGTAAGTGCAAGAATACATGATTGGTTGGCTGTCTTACAAAACATATAGTGCAACTGAACAAAAACGCGAAATAATATCAACAATTCATTGTGTAGTATCATGTCATGGATTCCATTATCCTGCAAATCATTTATTCTTTAAACTCGGTAACATCTCGGAACACATATATACTTAAGATATAAAATATATTTACAAAATCCCAACCTCATTCTTATTTATAAGATAACATTATTAAATGACTTTTAAAAATCATTTTATCACTTAATTTTATTTACCGTTATTACTTAATTTTAATATTATTTTTGTTTAAAAAATGAATCTACAAACAATTTAATTTTAAATATATTTACGCAGTAGATTGGTAAAAATTTAAGTTGAATAGACCAATTTATAGGCGTACATCGTTCAAAACAAATTCAATTTGAGATTATTGAAAAGAAAATATAATCTTTACCATTATCTGTAACGTTACTATAGATACCCATTATAACAAAAACTGGAAAAAAAGAAGGAAAAAAGAAAGAAAAAAACAGATTACACATTACACATCCACACATTCAGTTTAGAAGTGAAGTTTGGTCCAGACAATCACGATTACTAATAAAGGTTTATAATGTTGACAAAATAGAATTTTTAATTAGGAAATTGTTTTAAATCATGCCCATATATAAAAATATTTACACTTTCAAAAGTCCCTTACCACACTTGGGAATAAATAAAATAACAAAAAACAAACTTTTTGTCAAAAGTAAAATGTTTATTCGTATTAGACCCTTATAGCTATTTCATCAACAAAGTTGTCGTATTCAGAGGGAATTTTAACAAAGATTCAGTCTTTTGTTACGATTTATTGTTTTGAGTCTTTGAGATTCCCTCTGAAGATGACAACTTTGTTGTTGTAATATCTATAAGGGTCTAATAAACAAATAAACATTTTACTTTTGACAAAAAGTTTGTTTTTTGTTATTTTGTTTATTCCCAAGTGTGGTAAGGGAATTTTGAAAGTGTATATATTGTCACCACAGTGCTCTGGTCTTTGTTTATTAAAAATATTTGATAAATATTTAAAAATATTTGCAACAACATAACTAATATGTCAATAGTTTTTAGTTTTTTTTATAGAAATTCTTTTTTTATTTAAATATAACCATTTGTAATTAACGAATCCGATTTTATGTACTGAACCTTGATCTCAGTCATTTTTGTGTCTAAAAGGTTTATGACTATTTATTAATTAAGTAATATACGTTATTACTCCAATTGTTTGATAAAGACAAAATTATCTTCTTATAAGCTGTTTTCTAAACCATCTTTTGCTATTTTGCTGTAATTAAATAATTAACGGTATGATCTTACTTATATTTACATATATTTACGTCGGAAACAACGTATGCATGTGTCCAAAGTGGGGTTGATACCATATTAAACCCACCAAAGTTTTCTCTATAGGAAATCCACCAAAGTTTTCAACTTTCAGAAGGAAGATTACACGCGGTAAAATTCACATTTCTCAAAATATCTAATTACTTCTGTGTTACAAACAATTAACCGCAATGACCAGGCTGAAGGATTTGTTTTAAAACTGATAATAACCTAATTAACAGATAATTATTTACGTATTACACTTCCAGGTCGAGGTCGCTCTAACCAGAGGTCCTCATTTGATATTAAGTACATACATGAATAATAGGTTAATCATAATAATTCACAGGATCCCCTCCAACTTATTTAAAAACAATAACAATGCTTGAACATTGAATTATGTTTTATGTCACTAAACTTATACATAATATATATTATAAAATTTACTTTAAAAATTTATTACCTCTCATTATTTTTATTTAACGTAAAGATTACTTATATATAATAGCTAAATTGAGAATAAAACTGAATAATCTGATGTAAGCCACTAACATCTCGAGATATACCTAATGAAACTGTTATCAAGAAACATGTATCAACTCTAAAACAAAAGTTGTCTCAGAATGAATATAAACTAATTTTCTCGATCTACACCGAATGAAATTATTTTGTTCATCATGGTCTTAAACTGACAGTTACTTGTAAACGAAGGATCCAGGATAATTCAACATTACCAAAACAAATTGTTAATAAGACTGAATTATTTTCTGGAAACTTATTTTATACCGGCTGTCTGTATCCAGTGTATACATAACGCCACATAAAAATACCATAGTTATAATAAATGTAAAATATACTATTATTTGCTAATGTTTTTAAATTTATAACTTTTATATACTCCTTGTTAAAGTCTAGTTAATATTGTATACGAGTATATTGGACGATGTGCATACTCCGTGCGAATTATTCCCTCTATAATAAGACATTAACGAGCACATTAATTTATTGATTGAATATGTAGTAGTTTAGTTGGTTATAAATAGCATCTATATATCTAAGGCGTACATGTTTTGCTGTTAAACGTGCAATAAAATTACGAAAGTGGCGAAACACGAGTAACATAATATTTAAATACGGCGAAAATATAGTTAATAAACAGATTAATACATTTATCAATTTAGATTGTTTATTACTGATATATATTTGTCTCACATATTTCTTGTGCCACCCCTTTCTCATACAATTAATCGCATTCACAATTTATATTTTTCATTATTTTCCTACTGAATTCGATATTATTGTTATATAAAAACATTATCCTTCTTAAAATCTGATTTTCTTTGCATTGTCAATTTATTACTTTTGGTTAATATTCCATTGTAATTGTATTATTATGTTATCATTGTATATGATATATTACTACATTTTATCATTATTACCATTTACTTCAATGAACTATATTTTTTCCTGAATTTATTTGCATTACTCTGCATATTAATGAATTTGTTATTTTACTGTCTGTTATCATTATATATTTATTCACCATTTGATTTTTTGTAATCCTACTCTTATTTTTGTGACACATGTTAGTTGTTTTTTTTCAGGTAACTCTGTTTCAGGTTCTTTTTTCTGGGATTAATAAAATTTGTGTGAAAATCCATACATAAACATTCAATATAAAACCAAAATGTATTTTTAAAAGGAAAGAATTTGTTGCTGCATTATTTTCAACGTAAAAAACCTCTTTTCTTTTGGAAAGATATCAATAAACTAATCATTTTTTTCTCGTTTAGTTAGCATTGATCAAAAAATGAGAGAAAAAATACAGTCTGATTCATGAAAAATTCTCAAATTAATTATAAAGAAATAAATAAGACTTTTTGCACAATGCGTTTGCCAAAGTCAAGCACAAATCAAAATTACTCCCCGATTAAAGTATTTTATAAAAATAGCTATACATTTCGTAATTTTCTTCTGTCAGACAAACATTTTTGTTTTAACACCAAAAAAGCTTGTTCAAAAACGAATAAATTAAAACTTATTTTGACTATGAATTCTTCTCTGAAGAATATTATTTCTAAAAAAACATTAGTTTTGGAATATCAAACACTTTTTTATAACTATTCAATTATAAGAAATATAAGCATAATAATTAGACGTAATTTAATTTTCTTATTTTATAAAGTAAAAACTCAGTGACAATAACTGTGAACAATATAAATTTTCTCTGACTTTGCTAAGTAATATATCGACTTTTGAATGAATTACTTTTAATTTTGTACTAAAGATAAAATGTATAGGAGGGAGAGGGAGATTAAGGCATATTATCAATAGTAATGTTTTGGAGCAAACTGGTATGAATCAAAGCTGTGTGTGCGAGTCTGTAATGATTGGATGGGCAAATACACTATTGAATTTCATGAACTAGATAGAAATAATATAGTGGAGAGTGAGATTTTCCTTTATTTTTAAGGACATAATTAGATACATATAGAATACACAAATTCAATACATATATATATATATATATATATATATATATATATATATATATATATATATAACAGAATCAAATGCTATATACAGAAATAAAATTATTCTTATCTAATACCAGATGATTACAAAGAAAACTTAAACATAATAAAAAGAAACATAATGGAAAACTAAGGAAATTAAAATCACTAAAAATATAATATAAACTAATCGTTGACATTCCAAGGGTATATGATAGGCTGTTAAATCCCTATCATACAACATGCATCTCCCGCCATATTCCTAACTTCCATCAAGCCGCCGCATTTATTAACAGTTTTTTCTTTAAAATTTGAACGTACTTCACCAATGAGTAAACGTCTTCACTCCCTTCAAAACCTCAAGGGAAACTTTAGATTACATTTCTGCTTTATATTCCCCTCTTCATCTCTTCTAAGATAATTATTTACATTTTTGATTAATTTTAAATTATTTATTTTTAAAATTATGAAGTCTTAACAACAATTAACCTGAAAAACATCGTAATTACTTAAAAGTCAATTAAACCAATACTCCCACACATCTGGAAATTTAGGCACTTACTTTCTAATTGGTACGCTAGCCATTAGTGTAGCTTATCACAGTATTTTATCACCATGATCAAGGTTGTTTCTATTAAACTGGTCAAGATTTTTCTCGCCTTATTTCAGCTTCCTCGCAAATTCCCACTGAACCCTATTAATTTTATCTAAGCTGCTATAAATTCCCCAAATTACGTACTGATATAAAATTATAGACCCAACTTACTAAAGCTTAAAAAATGTGCATGTTTGTACACCGTTTTTGGAATGGTTACGTTTATCTTGTCAACATTTATTAATCAGAATTGTACAGTAGCAATGAGCTGCATTAAACCTCCTTTATAACCCCCACTACCAATGTTAAAATTAGACCAATATCCAGACAAATATAAGCGACAGAATATAAATATTGTCAAAAGAAGGATTTTGTATATCCATTTCATAAAAAGAGTATTAAATTATCTCTAACAAAATAAAGAAATAAGGAAATAATACACAACCTTTCCCTAACCCTTTTTATCCGTCTCTACACTTTTACTCACATAATTCACACCAACTCTTATAGAAATCATAAATTATCTATTTGTATATTGGAGTTCTCCTGTTCTCCAACTCTATGGAAATACGTTTTTTAAATATATAAAATAAAAACATTTTCATAAAATTTCCAATTACTTCATTTTATTCCGTCTAATTTATTAATACTAATTTTATAAAATGTATTTGCAGTTTCGCCCTTAACTAGTGAGTTAAATTCAAATTGCACGGAAGGCATTTACACTACTTAAATATTATTAGTATTATATATTTAGTTATAACGGTTACACCAACTTGTCGGTGGGGGAGAGGGGTGAGCCAAAGACGTGAGTCACTTTACCAGGTCGGTAATTCACAGCTAAAGATTATTCTTTATATTATTATTATTCTTTAGATTATTTCACAACACAGATTATTCTGCTATACTGACCATCACAAAATTAACTAAATTAAATAACAGTAACATTTTAATACTTAATTTAATAAGATAGGGGGAAATTGATTCAGTTGGACTTATCATATGACTAGTAATCAATTAATAGGCTTAGTATATGTACTTAAATCGTATAAAGCCAATTCGAGAGTGAGCTTCTCAATCCCTACGGGTCCTAGACCCCGACCTTTCGAGGGATAGCAGAATATTTCGCAAATAATTTGCACAAATAAAAACTAAATGAGGCACAACGGAGAAACACGTCCTCCCATTTCGACGTACCCTTGTACTACGCTCCGCGTACACGCACAAGGATGATTCAAAACATCTGTTTACTATGAGATTCGGGGTAAGGTATGCAACCCGCAACACAGTCAAGTATAAACAGAAGTCTATAAAAAGGGGTACAAAATATTCAAATCGCTACAAAATTTTAAATTTTCCCGGCAAAAATATTTTTTAACTTTCTTTTGTGCTATATTCTGTTTCCGTTTCTTATTTTAATCCCCTTCTTATTTCTCCCTTAGCTTTAATATCAACGGAAAATGTTGTGAATCGACCCAATGATGTACATTACACTGCATTATTGAGCTAGATACACCATCCTGGTATAACAGATAATTCAGCACAATAGCTCCCTCCGCTCCTATGAATGTTAGCTCACCTTATTCTATCGTCTAGACTGCTTCTGTTACAATGTTAAATTTTAAACTTTCACAAAAAATATTGCCTTAAACCATTGAAATTTACAAATTTCAGCTTTACATTTCCCATTTAATTTTATTTTCCCTACCAATCGCCTATTCTCGTAATAAATTTCCCAATAATATAATGTCGGATTATTCGTACCTGGCACTTACTTCGGCTACTTCTTCTGCTAAATTATTTAAAAATTCTTATCTCTATAGTCTGAACTTTGTTATGTATTATTGTATACTTATACTATCTATAAACATATATTCATGTATTTATTTTAATACATGTCTACAAGAATGTAGAAAAATCACATTGTGCAATAAAATTAATAAACCTGGTATACTTATCTGATTTTCCAAACCCTCCACATTCACTGACCCAATTCGTCAGACTTTAACATCGTGTCCCTCTTCTAGTCACTCGTGTATAACTTTCTGTTACTCAGCACTTTTCCACGTCTCAACCCCTTTAACTGCAAATCACTTCCTCTCTTCAATCACTAAAACAAACTACATATCTCATTTTTCGTGGTATTCCTTACGATCGTAACTGGCTTATTTTTTCCTCTTGCCTCCCTCTCCTCCTCGCCATGTCCTTCCAGTATCATCTTCTCAACTTCTCTGTTGTCCTTGACTCCATCTCGGTTTCTCTTCACTCATATTACTTCTCGACTTACACTTGATTCAACGTGTAGTTCTAATAGCTGGTGGTGGTATTCCTGACTTCTCTCAGGCTTACTTTAATACCTGTAAATTCCAGTGGTTCCTTACATCCTCGAGATTTTCTTCCAATACCCTCAACTTTTTAAATCTTAAGTATGCTCGTTGACTTTCTTGCCTTGAGTTTATCATATTATATTATTTTAGCTCCTTACTAAAGTTCCTCAATCTTTACAATATACTATTCTTTGATCCCTTCTTTATTACCTTTAAGATTTACGATTTACATTTTAAATTGTTAAGTTTCACAATAACCGAGCTGTCCCTTATTATTCGTTTTATTCCCAGCCGAAGACCACGAATCCAAAGTTTATGCTGCACAATAATTATTACTTTTTTCCTCAATTTTCTATAAAGATTCATTTTATTATTTTATTTCTCTTTTATATTGTAGAATATCAGGTTTGATCGATTAGTTAATCCAATCTTAACCCCAGTTCTGACTTCACTTTTTCCAATTCTACAAATTTATCCTTCATGACACCAAGACTTTTCTGTTCTCATATCGTCAAAAGTATAAAGTTTTTCCCTGATATCTGCGAGCGTAATAACTTCATAATTATCATTTACGTTCATGAAGTAATTTAGAAGACACAGACAGATTAAATCTAAGAAAAACAATTTAAAACATTCAAAATGGAACCAAATTTTAAAAACAGAAAGATTATATGTTTTCAAATATCATATAATTCTGTGATTCTTGTGAACATAATTCATGTGATTGATTCTTTTTCGTTTTTACAATAGTTTAAACGAAAAAGAAGCACTGTAAACAATTCGAATCAATCACAAGTTGTCCCTACACGTAGTGATCAACTACCGTTAAGTAGTCTATCTCTTACGTCCGACTCGTAGCCCATCTAATAAAAGACTGCATATAAATATAATATGTGTAAACATTTTAAACAGCCGCTCAAAACCTGATCTAAGGAATAATTTTTAGATACCGGGTGGCAAATTTGCCACTAAAGCGTCTGCAGTTGTTAATATTTTACAAAGAAAGTCACTAATAACAAGTAGAAACTTTGAAATAATATTATCTTTACTGTTTATTTTTATTATTATTTATTTAAGGAAATATTTTACCTTTGTAACTGATGTTTCCACAATTTTATTTTTGAAATAACATCAAACAATTTCAATAACCTAATCTTTTGCATTTATTACCAATTAGTTGATTGTTTTTGTGAAGGAGAGGGACGGATTGGGAAGGGGGTGGTTGTTTGTTGCACGTCTGACCTAGTAATACTGGGGTGTAGTTTAGTGTATTCGAATTGCATTTAACTTAAGAATCAACTTCTTGTTAAACCCAGCTGTTATGAACAGGACGGGATTTAATAAAATCTGTGTTCCACATGACAGGTTACTTCTTTCGTAATATGCAGTAAGGAAATATGATACAAAAATAATGTGCACTAGAGTTGGTGAAAAAAAAAAAAAAAAAATATATATATATATATATATATAAGGATGCTCTTATATTTATTAAATTATTGTTATAATTATATCTTTGAACAAATATATAAAACATGGTTGAAGTATTTTCAAGAATTAATGGTGGACCGATTTTTCAGTAGAAGTTAAAATAATGTTGCATTAGTTGATATATTTGCTATACTAGTTTGTACAACTTGGTCTTCCACCAAAGTATTGTATTTTTGTATATGCAATGGTTAGTTTTACTCACTCCTCTCGTTTGTCTATTTTGTATTTAAATCTATGTTGTAATGAGATATCCCGAATTGAGTATAACTGTAAATTTTTAAGTTATGGAATATTTAAAAAAAAATTATATTACATTAACAAAATGTTAAATTAAAATTTTTAAAAAACTCAGCATATAAAAATGACAGAGAAAAATATTTCTAAATGTTGTTAGAAAAGAATAAGTGTTCTACTAGTTTTTATTTTGTTTTATCTTATACCTTTTTCATCCAGACTATATTAATTTAAAATTGTTGCTATTTCAACAAATGTTAATTTGTTAATGTAATTTCATTACGTACACATTTATTTATTCCCTTGTTCATATAAAATATAACTTTTTGATTTAACGAAACTGATAATCAAAGTTTTTGTTTCAAGTCTCGGACCCTTAAGAAACAGTATAATTAAAACCCATTAAATCTATTCAGCCGCTTAGCCGAACGGATTTTATTTTATTTGAAACGAAATTATTTGACGCTCTTTTTTCATTTTATGTTTATAAACTTACTTTTAATAGAGAACATAGGCCCCCAGCATTTGTAATACAAAGCTACCTTAATACAATCCAACAACATCATTGAGCGCTAGTCGCACACCAAGGCTCACAAAATATTTCACCTTTATAGTACTCGTTGCATAAAAATACTAAATGTCAATAAAATGAGTAAATATTCCTCACGATAAAAGTAAGCTGTTATAAGAAATAATGGTTTCCCTTATATATATATAAAGTGTGATATTATTTGACATTTCATTTTCCATGGAAAAATATACATAAATCTCAGTTTCGATTCATGTATCATAAATAATAGTACTATTTATTAATTTGTAATATTTGTTCGAATAGGAATTAAATTAAATGATATCAAACTTTTAATTTTAATCTAGTACTGTTTAATTCCTTATAATGGAATGACGCTGAGGTTTTACATTGAAGAATGTATTCTGAGTAATAACTTACATTTCATAATAACATTAATTAACTTTACCCTTACCCTAGGTGTTTAAAATAAAACGCACCCCATCCAGAAAATAATAACTACTTATAGAACACTTAAATCGTTTTGCTGGAATTTACTAGTCCAACTTTTAGCCCCTGTGCAACACAGTAGCCATTAAATACGACCGGTATTTAACATTTGTTTTGAGAATGAATAACAGATCAAACTGAATACTTTACTACAAAAATCAGTAAAGTCGTTATCGGCTGAAATTCTGTGCCAAGATTTACTACTTATCACAACACTGGTCAAATCTCAAAACTAAACATCTTCTTCCTCGGCCCATCCGAAGAAAAAGGGCAAATATAAATCAGTAGTTCTAACAATACTTTCATGAAAGTGTAATATTTTGAACTAGATATGTTTTACAAACAAAGAGTAGTTCCATTTGGATGTTCCCTAGATAACCAGCAGGATTTTGAGTGCAGAAAATGTGACACGCCTGGAAACTTTTAGTTACAACATGACACAACATCATTACGCTAGGTAGCACTCGACCATCGTTTACATGAACAACTTCTAAATGAACATCTTACACTGTTTAAAGGTTAAATAGTTTGAAAATATTCTTATTTGACGGTCAGTGATACACTTCGACAGTAAAAAAACTACCGAAAATATGCTCAGTTTATATAACAATGTACCGTCAATACCTATGTATGAGTCTTACAGTTTCTAATTTAGGTGGAACGGCATTTCAAGCACGAATGAATTGCAAACCTCGTTGAAAGTATTCCATGCCCTGTACACATTGGGTAAAGTGTACTAACAGTACTCAATGAGAACGTATATTTCAAATGGAGGAAGTTCTACCACCAGATCCTATTTTGATTACATTTCTGTATACCTTTTCTAGGATAACTGTATAATTTTGAAAAATCTTTGTGAACAGTGAGGAAGAACTCTTTGTATTTTACACATTATAATACGAAGAAGAAAAGAATAGTGAACCTTTGGTTAGCCAACATAAACAAGAAAATACCGAAATTTTAATATACGTTATACTGCGAGTGCTTAGGTGACAATGTAAAGTTGTGCAACATTTATTTACCTAAAGTTTATATCGCATCTAAAACATACCATCTTGTGTGATTTGAATTTCTTACATTCTATTCCGGAACCCAGCATCCTGTTGCATGCTCATTATATCATACTCTACCACCTTAACCCCGAGACTTCATGTAGAAGCAAAATACCTACGTCATAGAGTTCAAAGTACTTTACAAAAGGATTGCACTTCTATTTATGTAACCTACCAAAGGTGAATGCGAATAGTGCCGATGGGTACAATTTGTTAGTGTTAGTACAATTTAAAGTTCAGATACGTAATTACACGCATCGGATTAGTCTCATTTTAATAACCCAGAATTGTTATTGAATTAAAAATAAAAGATAGGGAACAAAATCTCATTAAAAATAATACTATAATCCGTTGAGTGCAAAGCATGCCATCCATCCAATGGAGACCAGTGAACTGTAAGAGAATCTATAAAATCTACTTCCAGGTGTTAATTTGAATCTACGTCAACACAAATACATTTTTAATACATTCATTAATTGGAAAATACCAGATTAAATCAAATAAATACAGCACCGAGATATAATCAACTTTTTTTGCGCTGATCACAGTGTCATACTACCATTTCTTTTTATCAGGTAATAATCGTATCAATATAAGGGACTGTAGAACAACATCTTGGATTGAACATGTGCGAACAGTATACATAAAAGTGAAACCACCTTTTAAACTAAATGGTAATTATTTCAAGGCAATGCGTATTTCTACTGGTGTATTATTTATTGGCCATGTCCAAGATATAACCACATCAATATTAGGATGAACAGAAATACAAACCAATAAATAACCAAACTGGATTATTAATATCCTATTTAGATTGAGCGAATTCCACTCACGTAAAATACGCGAGTAATTTATTCTTAATAACAAACTGAAGTTCTAAATTCAGTGTAACTTTACAAGATTCTTGTTACAGATGTGAATAAAAGTTTGTAGTTTTAAAGTTTTGTATTGATGATTGGAAATCATAACATGTTTTATTATAGTTTATAAGAAAACACACATTTATCAAAATAAATATAATATCACCGACACATTGATTTAATTTCTTCATAAATAACATACACTATAAATAGTTGTAAAAAGGATTAAATGAACCAATAAAGCTAAAGTTTCAAAATATTTTAATAATATAAATGAGCTACAATTGTTTCGCCTTGCGGCATCATCGGGTTAAAAGTCTTTTTACAAGTATACCCATTAACGAATGTAAAAACATCGTCCATGTCATAATTAGCGGTACCAATGGTGATACAGCACTTAGTAATGCATTAAAAACAGCCACAGAAATTTGCATTAGTCAAAATTACATCAAATTTTAATGTAACGATACATTTTATCAACAAATAGAAGGGTTGGCAATGGGTTCTCCTTTGTCACCTCTTCTTGCAGAAATTTTCATGGCTGATTTCGAAAATAATTTATTTGGTAAAGACAATCCTTTATTTAAGAATATAATTTATTAGTACCGTTATTTTGACGATGTTTTGTGTTTGTTTAGTGGGGACTCATAGGCATTTAGACTCTCTACTTAAAACCTTAAATTCTGTAAATAGCAGTATTCAGTTAACTATGGAAGTGGGTATAACATTAATTTCCTGGACCTTAACATTAATATCACTGATAGTTATCATACAAATTTTAAATTTTCAGAAAACCAACCTATACAGATACAGTAATACCTGCTGATTCTAACCATCCTATCGGCCATAAACATGCTGCTTTTCACAGCATGATACATAGACTTATTATTGTACCTCTCTTACCTAATGACTTTAATGATGAACTGAATGTCGTTAAACAAATTGCTGTTAATAATAAATATGATGTTAGTTTAATAGATATATTTTAAGAAAGAAGTTAAAGCAAAGAGCTGAAAATTTAGTCTAATCTACCCATAATGATAGCATTGAAATAGTAAAATATTGTAAATTATCTTATATCAACAGAACTAGTTATAAAATCAGTAGCCTTATTTCATCTAAATATAATCGTAAAGTCGCCTTTTATTTTACAAAAAATCTAGGGAAAATAAAGATAAAAAAGAAATGTTAGAAAATAGTGGAGTTTATAAAATATATTGTCAAGATTGTGACTCTGAGTACATAGGTAAATCAGGTAGATCTATAAAAGTTAGGATTAAACAACATGTAAATAGCTGGAAACATGTCTATCGAAATTCTAACTTTGACAACCACCTTTTTGACTCAGGTCATAATTTTGATCTGAAATTGAATGTTAAACTTTTACATATATAGAAAATAAAAGCAATAAATTAAATAATTTAGAATGTTTAGATATAATACATCTATTTCACATAGGCCTATTTTCAACCTAAATGACCAAATTTTATTAAATTCTTCACCCCTTCTAAAACCCATCCTTAACATAGTTCATTAACCTTTATCTACCTGCTAGGTCATTCCCCCTACCTTTCCCGATTTCTCTATTGTATTTCAGTTTCCTGTTATTTGTGTATGTTTAAATAGTTGTCTATACCTGTTAATTGTCAGTTGCCCGATGATGCCGCAAGTCGAAATATTGTAGCTCATTTATATTATTAAAATATTTTGAAACTTTAGCTTTATTGCTTCATTTAATCCTTGAATATGGAGTTTCAACAAGAAATACCTGCTGTTACATTAAAATTAGTTAGAAAAGGTATTAAAATTGTTTCGCCTAAACAGAAAAAAATCATGAATATAAAATGTGTGAATATAAAAATTAATAATGATGGTGCAATATTTTCAATCGAATACTCTAAAACAAGAGGAATGTAGTACCGGAGATTGGTTCAAGGTCCAATATTCACGTTTTTCCAAACAACTACAACTGTTATAAAAAAAAATGTACTCTGTGACGTATTTCTAATGGAAGAAAGTATGCGGAGAAGGATTACCCTTAATCAACTTTTTTTTTAAGAAATGCATTGACAGTTTCTAACATTTCTTTTGTGATTAAAAAAAAAATCAAATGGGGGTTCGCAGAATGCAAGTAGAAGGAAGAGGTAGAAGAAAGCGACTTGAAAATTGGTCAACCATTAGACTGCAGAGCCAACAAATACAGAAGTATTAATCTTCATCCCATTTGATATGCACGTTTAGCCGCTAATAAGTCTGAATTGAAAATTTATGAAGTTATAATTTGTTTTCAAAACTCTGTCTACATCCATAAAATGACATAAGATGTTAGGTTGTGTATATGCAAAACCCTCGTAACAAACAACCACTCAAATTCAAATAGTAGTCAAGATTCGTACAAGAAATAAGGGTCTTTGAAGTTATCTTATATGAGTATAGATTTCTATGTTTATACAATTATTAGTCTGAATTAATTTCAATTTTTAAATTATATTACATGTTCTTTCTTATCAACATGACTAAAATTAATCAAATTATTGAGAAAAATATCATTTGGACTTTAAAGAAGTCTCGTTGGGTCACTAGATGGCATAACGAGACTTCAAAGTCCGTTCGTATTGAAATATTTATTAAGCTCAGCGGATTTAAAAAAATTGTCAATTGTAATTAGAAACAATCAAAATTGATAATATAAAAAGATTTAATCTAACATGATTATATTTCTAGTTGAATAGGGTCTTCAGTGCAGTGTCTATTTTTGCAATGTCTACAACAATGTTAGTGTAAGTTTACAAATACCCAATAGTTTTTGAATAGTTTTTTATTATTATCAATTTAGAGACATGATGTATTGTTTTAATTTTTTTTTTTTTTTATGACGAGGAAATCGACGTTTATGTAGAAGAAAAATCAAATGAAACTGGCCCGTTGATGTCAAGAGTGACGATGAAGATGTAAATAACACAACCCAATTTACAAATTCAAGTAGGCTAGGATAATATTTGATGAAATTTTCTCTACAAGAACTTGAAGATAAAGATTATGTCTTTACATATCCTTGCAGAGATATTATTTATTTCAAATCGTGTTACAATAAATTCAACTGTAGGCTGCATTAGTCATATTCTTATTCTAATTGGTTGTTAATTGAAAAATATTTTACATCGACTTAAAATCTAGATCAATGTAACATATTCTATTTATAGAACTCAATAAATCTTATAGTGAGAATGACCAGGCGGAAGAAGAAACGTGTTGATCTTCGACGTCATTCGACTTCTCAACCAACTGTTGCTACCGTAACCTCACATACTTCACAAAACCCGTTCTTTCTCTGAAAAATACCCAAAGGAGAATATCAGAAACCTACTGTAAGAGACAATGGCAAAAGAAGAAAATGACAGTAAATTCTCTTTTATATTGGAAATCACCAGGTAAATTGGACAAAAAGATTATGTTTAATTTATTATAAAATATGTGTACACCAAAAAAACTGATTCAGAATTATTTTTGTGTTGATCTCTTAGGTTTTTAATTCAACAGGTGTATTTATATGTGATATCCCTACTATGCGACATTTATGTGATATTCACAACTATACTTGAACCTACCACTGAACTAATCATATTTGAGAGTAATTTGTACGCTACTAACAACACGTGCTATTGCACACAGAATCTAAAGAATTATTGTTATCATTATTCGAATAAACATATTGAAGGGATATAATGTCTTGCCAAACTGGAAGGCCTTACTGGTCAACTAGTGACGATCTTCGGCATAATTCAATGATCTGGGCTCGGTTTGAAATGATTTAAAATAATTAACACAAAAATAATCATTTGCTTATTCCTAGTAAGAATTGCAAATGCATTATTTAAAATTAGACTGCTAATATATACAATCAATGATCATTTTTTTAAATTTTATAACATAACAAAGCAAGTTCCTGTTTATTAATCCATTATTCTTTTCGAATGACGTTCTTCAATAAAACAATATAACCTTTTGAAGCCGATTAAGCGGAGTTACAAGTTGTGGTATTTGGGCGTCCAAAAGAGTGTTGTTTCAAATTTTGATGTGTACCAAGAAAACAAACGAAAAATACTCATCTGATGAGTTTGAAGAGCGATGAGATAGTTTTAAATTTAACAAAACCATTCTGGGGAACGTGGTTAACAAGTTACTTCGATACTATTACTCTTGTCTCCGATTATTGTAAAAATTAAATTAGAAAATATTCTGGTCTTTGGTACTACCAGGAAAGATATAAAGTGGCTACCTATACTCTAGATAAAGAGTTACAAAGAGGGGAGTAAGATTTCAGATACTCTAATGTAGGCACTGGTCTCTTCAAGTGGAAAGATAATCCGCCAATTTGTCTGATTAGCAGTTTCTATGGTACTGAGTTACTTGTTGTAAGCTGAACAGATAAGAAAAGAAAGATAATGTATATTCCTTTTGTATCACATTTGTAAATTTGTACACTGTTTACAACAATTTACACCAACAAAAAATACTGTAATCCAGTTTAAACTGTCTGTAGCACGAGGGCTAATGGATAAAAATCCAAAACGCTCACATTTCTTAGAGTCACGGAACACCTTGCCACTTACAAGAGCTAAAGGAACTTGGCCTATTCCCAATTATTTAAGATTATGCAAAAATGGAATGCACATCATTGAATTCGTACAGAGAAGTGGAAGATGTGTGATTCGCGGCCTCATTCTATTTGCAAAATGTGCAATGTACATTTATGTGTGAACGAAAAGAAAAATTGCTTTAAGTATTTCATAAATTCTAAGATATAAAAAATTAACTTTCTGTTATATTTTGAGAAAAAGAGGATTATTAAATAAGATTTAATTTTATTTATAACCTCATCTAATGTATTAATAATATTATTAATTCAATTTTTTAATTTTTCACATTTTTATAAACAATTATGTAAATTTTTCACTATATACACTCATTTGTGCAAATACATTTTTACAATTACTAAAATGTCTTGTTAATTCCTAAATGAACTCATAAGTTCAGAAAACGTTTTGTCTTAAAGTCATTTAAAAATTTTGTTCAGAAAAAACAAAAATTTAGCATAGGTATGTTTAAAATTACTTTGATGGGGAAAACATTTTTTACAATGTGCGTGTGTGTGTGTGTGTAAGAGAGAGATTACAAAGTTATAAACTACATTTCAGTGAAGGATACGTTATAATAAATTTGATATTTGTTCACATTATCTCTAAAATAGACGGGAGGAGGTTTACACATTTGGTCAATATTTCGTATTTAGTTAATTACTATCCAAAACGAAACACCTGTTTACTGAATCTCTTTATTGTGCGTGTTCAGAACAGTTCCAACACTCTACGCCAGCGGGCCTCGTTTACTATACAATATATAACAGCCATCAACGAACCTTATATCATGCTTACAACTTCACTCTACCAGGCCTCGTAACTGCACTTGCGTTAGTATCTACACCCTACATGCGTGTCTGTAAATAGACCCCAACAGACCTAGTAGCAGTATTAATGATAAATTATCTAAAAGTTAATAGTCCAACGTGTTGCAACTATACACCTTGCAAGATTAACGTAGACTCTCAATTTAACACGTATCGTTCGGGAATTTACTCAAATTTTGCTTCCGGCTTTTTCCCCGCTTGCGACAACGTATCGTATGCAAGACAATTTTACTTTTATCGTAAATTGTCAAAAAATAAGTCTTTTCGACTTTATTTCGTTTTATTTATTAATGAATTTATTGATTGCTCAGTCAATTTTACTTGTGTATACGACTCTTCCTAGAGGTCGTGCCGTGTGGGAGAGTTTGGTTTCCAAATTTTATTCCATTTAGAAAAATGTACAAATAATTAATTTTTGTAAATTTCTCTTTAGAGCACACACTTTATTTCACAGATATATATTTAAAATGGCATACAACTATTTATAGGAATCTCTACAATAATGAAAAGCAATTAAAGATTTTTCAAATCAATTATCAATATTTATTACTTTTTATATTATGACTGAAGGTCTTTCTTTTGTTTGGTAAATTTATATTTTTCTTTATACTACAAAATCTCTACCATAAGACACAATGAATTTTATACACATATATTACAACACATTAAATTTTATATAGACACTCTATAACATATTAAATTTTATACTCAGAATGACCAGAACAAATCATTTAAAATTGAATTTACTTAAAAAATACACTTCCCCTATAATTTTTATTGAATATTTAATTAAAATGAATTTACGTTTATTATTATTAATTCCCTAAAGTTTCCAATAAATCAAAGTATTGGTACCTTGAACACTAATGAAGATCATATACGATGCTGAAGATTCTGATGGGTTGAGATGATCTCCCGATGCCTGTAGTCTAATGTTGTAAGTTCAATGAGTAGATTTTCTGCTGGTGCTGACTCCTGAAGCACGTCTTCCTCGTAAGCTGGTTGAAAAAAGAGTATCCAAGTTACCTTGAATATTTCAGAGCTCCTCTGACTTGGGAATTTTGAGTACCAACTTAACTTGGTTTCCCTCATAAACTATCCCTTCACGTTTTTATACGTTTTCGGCGAGTTTATGCTTTATTTTGGGTTTTTTCATTTCCCAAAATATTTACAGATTATTTATTTATTATATTTATTCTTTTATTTCATTCTAATCCTTTTATTTCTTCCTTTTTACTTTATTTCTTCACAAATTTTTATCTTTTATCGGTTGTCTCCACTTCTTTGTCATTGGTTACGGTCGAGTTTCGCTCAGCGATCCCTCCTCTTGTTAAAACATGATTTTGGTTGAAATTCTGTACTTTTTTCTTCTTTTCTCTCTAACTTCTGCTTCGCTCTTCCGATTCTCGATTTCTTTTTAGATCTTGGTTCTTAATGTTCTTGGGATCCTTTAGGTTTTTGTTTCGTGGTTGTAGTCCATTTCTTTCTCGAGTTATTTAGCTTTTACGTAATTTAAACAATTTCAAAATTTAGTTTTTTCCCTGATTAGGTTTTTGGTTTTTTAACACTTTTTTAATTTTTGTTCTTGGTAGGAACGAATGTAACTATGATCACTTTTTCTCTGCTATGTTTATTTCGCGAGAAATCTTGATTTAAAGTTTTTTACATCGTTTTCCCATGAAAACATGTTATTAAAACCCCCATCTACTGATTTTATAAATTTGGTTTGTTCATTCTGTACAACACACTAATTTAAACATTTCTTAATTATAAATACATTCTATTTATAATGTTTATCTAATTTTTCGATAAATTGGTATTTTTATAAGTGCCTAAGGTTTTTTTTTTTTTTTCTTTTTTTTTTTTTTTATTAAAATATCTTTGGAGTTATTATTTTTATTTCATGTTTCCCCTTTATTTCCCCCTTACTTATTTATATTTAATTTACCATTTGTTAATTTCCTTTATTTTATATTTTAGTATTTTTTGTCTAAGTTGTTTTCCCCGTAACTTTGTTAATTATTAATTTATGAAAATTTCCCCCCTTACTAAATATTTTTATTATTACTTTTACAATCTCTCTCGGTACTTTATTTTTTAAATTTGAAACATTTTTGTTTCACGGACAAGTTCATTCCCGTTAGTGACGCATCAACATCGCTAACTGCTGTCTTTACCTACTACGTTGCTAACGAATCAGCTTTACAATTTTTATTCTGCCTTGAGCGTTTTGGCCAATTCCAAACCGCCTCAGTGTGTGTTACGGCTTTTGTGTCTACTGCTCAAATTTTTCATATTGTGTAGACAATGATATTTTAGTTAACATATCTTAAAGTCAATTTTAATGTAATAGCAGATATTTCTTGTTGAAACTTCATATTCAAGGATTAAATAAAGCAACAAAGCGAAAGTTTCAAAATTAGATAATATAAATGAGCTACAATTGTTTCGACTTGCGGCATCATAGGGCAACTGATAACTAACAGGTATGGTAACTAACAACTACATATACATACACAAATAACAGGGAACTGAAAGACAATAGAGAAATCGGGAAGGGTAGGGAGCACAGCAGACAGATTCATATGACCTATCAAATAGATGAAGGTTGATGAACTATGTTAACGATGGGTTTAAACATAGTTTTTAACATAGTTCGTATTCTTGCAAAAATGTGTTATAAACAATCTCGTATTTAGAGTTTTACTGTATTTCAGGTATTGCAAACGTTCCCTCTTATTTTAATTTGACCTTGAAAATTAGAAGTTTCTGAACTTAAACAACTCATTTTAAATAATACCCCCTTACCCAATAGGTTACACCACCCTACATTTCGTCCCAATATATTAAAAACGAAAAGTGTTGCCATATATTTTTTCAAAAGTGTCGATTAAACTATATTTCAAATTACATCAGAAAAGACGAATACAAATCCGAGATGGAATATGAACAAATATGCTTTCGAAATACAAGTCTCCTAAAAAGTGATATTTGGGGAAACATTAAAATTTAGAGAAGTATGAAAAAAATTGAATAACTAATAATGCGTGAAAAAAAATTAATTTTGAGTAAAATGTAAAACTATGTTTTTTAATAAACATAGTTACTTACTTCTATATGGATGTGACAGTTAATGCAAAAGTATTTCAAGAGAGTTGGGTGTTGATTGTTTCTAAAAGAACTCTATATTTTTTCAAAAATTAATAATTCAATTTCTTTTTCTATTCAAATTCTAAAATCAGGCCCTTAAAGCGTCTAAAGAGAAAACATTGCACCTATAAAGGATGGTTCAAATTCCTAAAATATTCATTCATTGTAAAAAGTATTTGCAACAATGTAAGAGGTTTATTAAAAAATATATGAGACATGGGAGGAAACCATAAGGGAAGCTGTATTATGCAAAATGCTCCAACAACTAAGAGATTTATTTCCATAAATTCTAACTTTTGCATCAACATCTAATACAAAATAACTATTAGTAAAATACAAACTCAACTTTGAAACGATTTTACACATAAACCTATTAATGGACATACAGACAAGTGTCAACAATGACATTTGACTCAGAGAAATTAATAATACGCTGAAAGTAAACAATAGTTCATGTCATAAATACAATCTTCCAGTAACATTCAAAAAATAAAAATAAAATAAAATAAAATTTAAAAAAACACATACAAATGTTAATTTTGAAAATATTGCAGATCAACAAGAAAACGAAGAAACTAAAATTAATTTAATTAAAGAACAGGTTATGACAAAATAATATCAGCAATAAGTAATGATGAACTTCAAAAGAGATTTTTGTTATCTTGATGACCCAGGAGGGACCGGGATAATTTATCTATAAAAAAATCATTTATCATGGAGAACAGAATATTTGTTTACCTTTCCCTTCTATAGGAATCGCTGGTGATATTTTAGAAGACGAAGCTACTTAAACCAATTGAAATTAGTACCACCGTCAACACCAAGATCCAATTTGATAATAACACCAAGCTCCAATACTAAGATCAATTCTTCTGATTCGTAAATAATTTGATCTGAAAAAGCCATAATTTAGGACGAAGGTATTCATTCACCTTCTTTTGACCGCATATTGAAAGAAATTATGAAATATCCGATACCTTTTATTGGAGAATATTGTAGACAAACACTCCCTGTTGTCAAACATGGTGATAATACAAAAATAGTTGAGATAAACATAAAATGCCATCTAATATGAGAGAAGTTAAAAATATTGGTACTTAAATGTAATGTTCAATCAGTTAACCCATAATTCAGTAAATGGGTTTTAGGAATTGGTAATGGAAAACATAATAAGATTGATAGTCTACCAGAGGAAATGATAACAGTACAATCAAGTATGTTATATGGTGGTGATATTGCTAAAGAAATATTTGGCCAACGCTTTGAAGCTTCTGATTTACAAAATTTGCCAAAAAAGGCATTTTATGTTTTTAAAAAACCACCATGTTTACAAAATAAATGAGAATGTCCTCGACCTTTTAGTGGGCAGAACAGTTACATACTTAAGCTCTGATTGGATCGATTCGGATTGTGGAGAAAATAATGAACGATATTAACCAATAGAATTTTTAAATAAGCAAACCACTCATAAATTGCTTCCTTATAAAAAATTGAAATTGAAATTGAAGCGTGGAGTTATCATACTTCTGAGAAATCTTAATACAGAAAAAAGTGTTTGCAATGAAACAAGGTAAAAGAACTTAAGTTAAATTTGATTACTGCAGTAGTATAGCCGGTTAATCATGCGGTGAAATAGTTTTTATTACCTTAATATACCTTTAATCATCCGATACTGACCTTCCATTTACTAAAAAAGACGACAAGTTCCTGTAAGATTTACCTTTGTTATGACAATAAATAAATCACAAAACCAAATAAAAAATATAGTAGGTATCTAACTTCCAGAACGACTGTTTAGTCATGGACAACTTTATATTGAATTGTGAAAAGTGCAACACTTTGATGATTAGGAGTACAAATTTTCCATGGAAAATTACTTTCCTATGCAAACCAAATTTTCCTGATAAAAAAAATTACATAAAGTTTAATTGTTAATGGAAGATATTGTCATTCATTTTTTATTAATAGATAATTAATGTTTTATTTTGTACATAATTTTCTTTATTTATATATATTTCAGTACGTCAATCACATTCCAAGAGTTAAAACCGTTTTCTAGCGCCCCTTGTGTTGCTCTTGTATCACCCTTTATTGTTTGTATGTAAAACACCACGTACACAGTTCATAATGATCATGATAGTCTACACATTACGCGGTGAATAGTATATTTGTAATACAGTGAGTAGAGTATACTTCAACAAGTAGAGTATAGATTAATAAGTATGGTGTACGTAAGTAGAGTATACGTTAATAAGTATAGTATTTGTTAATAAGTAGAGTATACGTCAACAAGTAGAGTATACGTTAATTTAGAGTATACATTAATAAGAAGAGTATACGTTAATAAGTAGAGTGTACGTTAATAAGTAGAGTATTTGTTAATATGTAGAGTATACGTCAACAAGTAGAGTATACGTTAATTTAGAGTACACATTAATAAGAAGAGTATACGTTAATAAGTAGAGTATACGTTAATAAGTAGAGTATACATTAATAAGTAGAGTATACGTCAACAAGTAGAGTGTATGTTAATAAGAAGGGTATACGTTAATATATAAAGTATACGTTAATATATAGAGTATACGTTAATATATAGAGTATACGTAAATAAGTAGATTATACGTTGTAAATAGATATGAAGATTTTATCCATACAATCAAAACTTAATATACAAATAATGTCATAACTATATATGACCAGGAAAACAAAAGGGACTAAGCTACACAACACAATGATTGACACAAATCTTGAAAAATTCTTAAGTATCGCTTATTACTAAGTAACAAATTTAAATTTATTAAAAAAAGGCTTATTTGTACGTAAGATTGAGAAATATAAATTGAACATTGCTCGTTTCCTGGGTTTTAGCAACTTATACACGTAGAAATATCTAGTTCCCGTTTGGATGCATAGGCAATCGATAACATAGGTATAACTAACCCCACAAATAGAGGTAAAAAAAAGAGATCAAAGTACAGTAGTAGAAATTTCAAGCGAACCATCATCGCGATAATACCACCACTGACTGATATAACAACCTTTATTATGTTTGTATTTCATATTCAGTAAAAACATAGAATATAGATTGTTATTTTCTAGAGCGGTGAAAATTGTTAGTTTTTCATTAAAATTAAGTAAATTTGAATGAATACAAGACATCGAAAAAAAATAAAAAATAATGTTTAGTATATATTAGTACAATAAAATGATTCACTAAAATAACCCAATACTGATCGTACACAAACAAATAAATTTGTGTTACTCATATAAAGACTAATTTTATAATATAATTATTAAAAATGTTATTTATGGAGAAACTTTGTTTTCCAGCGATTTTGCCTTTATAAATCCTTACCAAACATTATATAATCTGAGAAAACCTGATATATTGGTAAATAGCCTATATTAAACCAAAATATCAGGTTTTCACAGATTATTTGATCCGTTAAACATTTCACGTTTCACTACTTCTTGTTTCTGTACAATAATTAATTTGGACTCTTTCAATCTGTCAAGTACACTTCATAAGCACGATTATGTCATTTTGTTTCGTATTGTGCTCTTTAAAAACTTACAAAAAAACAAAGACATTGAGGGTTGTTAGAATACTGCCCTGATATAATTGTAATCACAGGCCAAATTTTACATATTTTGGTTATAAAAATCTTAAACAAAAAACTATTTTCATGAATAAATGCAAACGTAAAATAAATGAATATCATCATGATATTAACCGTTTTAAATTAAGTTGTGAATATGTATTACCTCAAAGTTAATAACTATCGGAATGGGTATGCTGCATACAAACTTTAATTCAGGAGATTATATTTGCTAACCGTGCTCTCTGAGCACCTTCAATATTGGAATAACTACTTATTACGATTAACATTTTCATATTTTATGAAGTACTAACATTGTGATAAATATAACTTCCAATAGCTAACAAAGATTACTTTCCAATACTCATACGTGTTGTCATTACATTATAAACCTCTTGATTGATTATTGTAGTTATTAATTTGACACTATAGAGGAAAATTCACGATTAATAATTATTTACAACTACAGATAAGGGTGACTTTTATTAAAATAGAAAGCTAACCTTTCCCATAAATTGTTCACCATTTATAAAATGTTAGGAGGCTAAGAGGGCGTTTGTGTTTTCTTAGTAGCACAGGATAGGTATTATTTGCGTAGCAATATTTGGAGAAACCCTTAACTTTTGAAGACAATTTTTTTAATTCATTATTTCCATAGTAGTTTGATGAATATACATCCTCACACTTTGGCATCTTTCCATAGTAACTACAATTTGACATTAAGAAGTAGAAATGGGGAAGGATTAAATTTTGACAAATGATAGTGTATTAAATATTGTCAAAAAACATTTATAACTTTGTATAATATGTACAAATTATATGTGTAATTTCTCCTTACTTCTCATTACTATTTGGAAGTATTCTAGATGCGTCTTAAAATGTTGTATGGATTTGTTACCTAGCCTGATAAATTTACTGGAACTGAAACATATTTATATTCTTGACCTTTGTCAGCCCTGTGCTCTGGCCACTGCCATACATTCCGGCGGATGTACTTCCTGTCAATTCAAGATAAATGTGGCAGCCGCTTTCATCTTTACTCGAAATGTAAAAATAAAATACAGTTTCCACCAATCCTCCAGTCTAAATCGTTGCATGCAATTCAGTGGCTTTTAACTCTTAATATGGCAATGTTAATTTTCTTGACAATTCTTCGTTTGTTTAAAAATTAATAAAATATATTAATATATAACAAAACCTAACTTATAAGGCATCATTTTTCTCAGAAAGATACATAGAATACGCCTTTCTTAGATAGTACGCAATAATCTAACATTGTTTGAAATTAGGTAATTTTTTTGTTATAGTTAAGAATAAATTGACAGAATACGTTATAAAAATCCAGATGTGTCAATGTGTCAAACACTAAATACTAGATACTTAGAGTTTAGCAGTAAATATAAAATTACTAAAATAAACCTTTACTTGGCTTCTATATCAATATAGATTTTTCTAATTATTTGCTAACCATATCATAATGTATTATGGAGATACCAAAAGTAAATTCCGAAATATAATAATCTATAAACGATTTACATAAAAACCATAATTAAATACCGAGTTTCAACAAAACAAAAATATACAAACAAACACAATTGGTAAAAAATTTTGTGTATAAATAAATAAATACTATGAATCGCCTAATTTTGTTTTGTCATTCTATTCAAAATTCCCAAATATCACCCTATTTATGTTTACTCTCTTTGTCCCACTAAATTACACGTATAAAGGAAATTTATAGAAATCTTACATACACTAATACTAAACAGTATTACAGAATTTAAAGTTTCTAGTGTACATATTTAATCGAGTTTGGTGTATAATTTCCAAAATTTTCTCTTCTTATGAAATGTGAACTTGATATAAATTACGTGATTAAATATGTCATACATTACATAATTTACACTTTCTCAACTATTTTGAAGCTAATTGTTTTTTTTTTTTTTTTTTTGTTCGCAAGTGACGAGCTTTCAAGAATCCATAATTATGCCTTGACCTCTCACCATACCCTTCACATTCTGGAAGTTGGGAACTACTATTCTTGGAAGTAACATAATTCAACCAATTAGTTATATACTACAATGTAATGCATGGACAAATAAACAGTGCAACAACATTTTCTCATTTCAAAACAAAAACTATTTATAACGGTAAAAAAATGTCAAGCCAGTAGTTCATTGGGAAATCATAAAAACAATATATTTATAGAGCGTCTAAATATATTTTGCTTGTGTCATACACGTGTCTTCAGCTAAAATCGTATTTGATTAAAATCAAGGTTTTAATGATGGCAGTCAAGTTCAATTTTTGTTGAATCAATTGCTTGTGTAATAGTAATACTTTTTAAATTACGATTTTTCACATGGCTTTGGGTCAATAATTTACGTATTTCAATAATATGTACACAAAATCGATTGATACTCGTAGTAAAAAAGAGATTCAAAACTAAGTAAGATGAAATAGAAGTTTAAAGACTAAATTCAAATATCTAGGTGTAATATTTAAAATAGAAGGGCAAAAGCAATAAATACGAGTAGGGATATTGTAAAATTCAACCCACTGCATTGAAATTCATACATACTATCTCTTACTGCAATTGAATAAACATGACATTGATTTTTTTTTTATATAAAACAAACATTACTGAGAAAAATCACAACTATCACCTTAATAAAAAAATCATGAAATGGATTATTTATTTAATACAAATTGCCAGTGGGATTCTAGTGGGTTTGTTTCTGAATTCAAACTGATTAACTACATTTTTATAACGGAACCAGAAGTTTAGCGTTTTGGAATTTACAGTCCAGTCACAAACATGGATAATTCGAATTGAGACCAACCATTGTTAAAGAATATTTTAATATCTACTTATCTTGATAGGGATATCTCTGTTCAAATGATGCAGGCAAAGAAATAGAGAGCTTTTGATACTGAAATTTAGTTAAACTGCTTTTTAAACCAGATGAGAGGAAGACATTCCTACTTGCAACTTTAAAATGTAAGAAAAAAAAAAAAAAAAAAAAAAATATATATATATATTGTCAGGATAGAATGGATACCTGAAGGGTGTTGAAAATCAAATACAACTCAGCAAAGTACTACTCAGCTACAAAACAGTGTATGGCTAGAGGAACAACCAAATGGTTTGAACCTGTCTGGAATGAAATAAACATTGAGAAAAACATAGAAAACAAAGCTGGAAATTCCAAGAAGGTGCAAAATGCACATGAATGAGTAAAACAAAACACTGTATTTACGAAAATACAACAAAATCATGAATAAAAGCTCCTTTATCCAAACCGAATTGTATATTTATTTTCGCATAACGTCTTTAGATTAGAACTAAAGTAATAAAAATATCATACATAAAAATACAGATCTAATTAAAACACCATCCAAAACATTAAAAATAAACACGAAAAAAATATAGAAAATAAAATTTAACTTATTCTATTAACAATGTTCTTAACAATATTCTTCGCTCTGTAGCCTCACAGAGCCAGAAATTGTAGGCATTAACATAAAATAAAATAATAAAAATCCTCTAAATCAGACAAAATTCATCTGAAATTTGTTAAAATTTATGGACCAAATTGAAACTGTTAGTGTTAAATAAACCGTTATGAAATATTTAAACCGGCTGGTTTTTCTTTAGGAAAAATATATGTATAAACGTTATCTCTTTTAAAATGCCTAGTAGGCTACTTGAAATCACGTGAGGCAAAACACGTTTTTCCCAATTACTTAGTTTTTACAGTGCCAGATAAGTTGGTATAGAAGGATCTTATATTATAAACATTTATCTCAAATAGTTAAAAAAATATTTATAAATTGAAACAAAGTATAAGCTTGTTTCCCCATGCAATGAACAAGTTCTAGGTTCAAATAGTATTTACTTGATATCGAGTTTTTAATTAAACATGTCAAAGTTATTTAAGCTGTTTACTATATTCCGTTCAAGACTAGGTTCCATGTAACAAAAATGTCGATGTCACTCGATTTTGACTCCAGCGCTTTTCGCTGAAAAACAGTCTGCTTTTCGGAGGAAAACTCGGTTGACAGTACTCTCGTTGATACCCATATTTTTTTCCTTCATTCTTCATCCGATTTCGTTGATTTTTTTTTTTTTATTGAAGAGAACAAACTGCTTTATGTTAAATACGAGAAAAATTCTTCGTATTAAAACGTATTAAAGGTACTTTCTTAAAAAATTGCTAAAGTAAAAAAAATAAAAAATGTTGTTTTGGTTTTCATGGTTTTATGGTTTTCATAACTGAAAAAGATATTTTTAATTTGGTTCAACAAAACACATTCAGCTGTTCAATACCTTTCTATTGATACCTCATTTATATTTATATCTTTAAAAACAAGGAATTAATGGGTATTATTCGATTGCATTAATCTTATGGGCAGCAGACGGCACCGGCCGGCTAATGGAGCCTCCTCTTAGGCTCGGAAGAACGATGTACCTATGGTTACCTGAGTAGACGGACCGTAATAATCCCCGCCAGCAAGACTAGGGGCGATTGTTCGTAGTGGCTACCTGTACTTGTGAATTTTTTTATTTTTTTAATTGGCCAAAATATCGCATTCATTTTAATATTTTTTTAAATGTACATAAAAAATAGTGAAAAATGGATACCAAATTACGTTGAGTAGATTGCAACGATAAATTATTTATCAATACTTGTATTAATGTTAAAAAAATGTTCAATCAAGTATTATTGTTTAATTTTGTAAATATATTTACATCTCCAACTACATTTACATATTCATCATTAGGCTTAATATTGCATTGCAAACTATTGTAACCACGTCAAGCTAGTGGTTAGGTTAGGTTAGGTCAAGCTAGTGCACTCCCCTAATCATTTGTATCGTTAAAATTGGGTAAGTAATACAAATTACCCTTCGGTTAGGGGTAGTTCAGTGACTCATAATAACTAATATATTTCGGAAATAGGGGCAATCGATGGTTTATTCCAGTTGTTGGGACTTTATTTGTCAAGTGCGTAACGAAAGTGAACGTTTTGTGAAATAATTATATAATTTTCATTGTTTTAAGTTTAGTTGAGGTGAATGTTGTAACATGGCAAGTTAATAAATAAAACTTGAAATTATTCATTATCAGGCTATGAATATGATTATATATGTAAATGAAGTTATTGAGAGAGTGGCTTATATGACTTTGCGTAGGATAAAACTTAAGTTTAAACAAGTTTTCAATAATAGTAAGTAAAGTACCAAGGAAGTTTGGACAGCCATACTTGAATCAAGGAAGTAAGTAGCCACGACAGTAATCAAAGTGTTGAAATTTTAAAACTATCCTCCACACTCAAAAAACTTTTAAAAATTTATGAAAACCATAATAAAGAAAATTGAAGTATTAACGAAATCTGCCATCCTACGAAATGATATCGATTTATCCAAACGTCAGTGCCAAACCCTTCGGAGTAATTCTACACCTTTGCTGCAGTTTTATTCAACGGATGTAGGCTACAGCATCCCTATCCACAGTATTGGTTTAAATAAAAAAATTTAAACAAACGTAAAGTTTTGTTGGGGAACCATTCCTTTGCGTTGTCAAGGTGCAGGTTTTTAAGAAAATACAACATGTAACATTAAAAATGTAAACTTCTTCGACGCAACTTGGGTAAATATTGGGTGGACCGACGATATTGTGACTGATAATTCCATCCATCGGAAAAAGTAAGAGACTTTTCTGCCATGCAGGATGCCACATTCCTTGAAGAATATTAGGACTATTTGTGACAAATAATAAAAGAACAAATGACCTTAGAGGACATGCTAATAATATGTTTTAATGGACATGTTATACTTTCGAATTTAGAAGATTTATTAAAATTATAAACCAGATATCTATTAGAAAGTCCGCCAATGATAGTTGAATTAAATATCTCTGTTCGTCAATTTTATTAAATTAAGAAGAGTAGATATTTAATCCAACGTATTTGATAATGAATTCCTAGTAATTACTATAAATGTCATATCATACAATCACAGAGAGCTGCAAAATAGATTACTGCTTTGTCTCTCGTTTAAAATAAAAAACGAACAATTTTAAAATTTATCAAGTAAAATACCTACTATAAAAACTATCCTAAATATTATTATTTAAAAAAAAAAAATAGAAATTAACAATTGGACAGTACCCCTAAACTACAAAAAAAGAAGAGTTTGCAAAGTAAAGAAAAAATACTAATAAATATTAAAATGGTTTTATTTTAATTCCCTATATATATATATATATATATATATATATATATATATATATATATAAATGGGTCCTCTAAACAGCTCATATTTGCCTTAATTTTTTTTTTTTTTTAATTTTATTAATCATGATATTTTACTAAGTAGGTGAAATTTCAAGAAAATCAAAATTAAGAGAAATCAAACTCTGGTGATACAGATTATGTTGTCCGAATAATATGTTTAACACATCCTGATGCTTTTGAAAAGAATTGTCGTTAAATTGTTATTAATTTATACAAAAAACAAATAAGATAATTAATTAATGATTTACTTTTGCTATCCTTGGCGACATTACTTTGTTGTTTTCCTTACAAATGTTTCCGCTTCAAAGACCCATAAAAATACACAAACAATAAACGTCCAATCTATTAAAAACAAATATCAGTTTATTTATATAACAAATATTGACAAATTCCAAACTGGTGCATTTTATGCTTGTAGCACAATCAGAAAATGCTGTTATAAATGCAGATCCAAATAAATTAGTTAAAAGTTGGCCAGTGAGAAGTGGTTAGCCAATTTGTTTTTTCTAAAAAACTGTTGTACTTTTCATGTTATGCAGAATGTTAATTATTGATGAAAATAAACAAGCTATTAGGGTGTAAAGGATAAATAAATGGTATTAGTGTATAGTATATAGTTAAATAATAAATAGTTAAAAAAATATATAGTTTTCTTTACTTACTTCATCATAAGTTCATGAAACGATCATGGGTGGATCTAACCCACCACTGTGGTTGATGTAAGTAGGGTTGATTGTAACTAGTACATAGAAGATAATAAGTAGATTTTATTTAAGTAATTCATGAAGAATAATCAATATTGGTAGAAAGAAAGAAGTTGGCTCTGGGTTGAAGAACTAGAATTAAATGAAAAATATTTAACCTGTCGCATTTATTTTACAATTCCTTGATTTTTTTTTATCCCTTTCATTTTGTTCATAATACGTATTAAAGTTTATGAAAAATAAAATTGCAGTTTGTAATTTATTTAACAAAATTTGAAGAAAGGAACAACAAAATTTGTTAGAGGAATAACAATCATAGGAATGAGTTAACCAGATATTTTTCTCTTTTGTTTTGTTTACGTAATTCATAATGAATGTAAAAGTTGATGGCAGGAAACAAGTTGGTGGTGGGTGGAGGCCAGGTGAGAGGATGCGCGGCAACAGGTGAAGCTCTATCGATCTTCAAAACGACCAATGGAACAAGTAACAAGCTCTTCCTGTTTAATCCTCTATCATCCTATTTCTATTTATATCTGACTTATTTATAAAAGCGAAAATCTAATTAACTAATTCATACTAAATTATTCATTAATTAATTTATTTAAACTACATTATGAATATTGTAATAAACTAAAACATTTAAATAGAATATATATTTTTTAACTATGTAAACAAAATAATAATAACGTATTATTATAAATTACATCCACTCTTCAGAATCATAAAAAAGATTTTCAATTCACAAAGGAAGATTTAACGAACTAGTGCTCTTGGTGAGTGGCTAGAATATTTATTACAATTTGCCACACTCGTTACAAATCGTGAACTAGCACACAGACATGTTCGTCACTATATTCTGTTTTTTTATGTATATAATTAAATTAACAATTAACGTACTGATTCATACAATTTGCGTTTTAGCATACAATTTTATTTTCAGTGTTATGGAGGAGTTATTTATGGTTTCCGTTTTTGTAATTATTGTATATGATCAAAATATCTTAATTTGCACTTCGGATAAAATGATTCATGAATATGCCATTATGTAAAACTATGCATAAAAAAGTGCACAACAACACTTTACGCTCCCTCTTTCAAAATTTTGAAAGAACAATCAAGACAACATCTATTATTTCGTAATATTGAAAAACATGTATTTTTGAAAAGAAGCGTTTTTTTTTAAAGATTAGAACTAGGAAAAATAACACTAATAATAATTCATCTTGTTATTTTTCCCACAATATTTCAAAAGAAACTAAATATTCTCTACATAATAAAAAAAGCTTGTAAGAAAATTATAACTCTGGCATTACCTTCCGTATAATGTAACAGTTAGTGAATTTTCCATACAATAAGTTTCGAAACTAAGAGACAATGACTAACTTAGACGGCTCATTTAATAATTGATGGCAGTGAATGAGACAGGTAATTGTGACTTAGATTTAATCAATAACCTGGTTAATCGGTTTACTATCAATTAAGTATTTACTTTGTTGTATTTGTTTAGTAATCACTAGTATTCCACTTGTTTAATGAAATATACGTCACATCTTGCGTACAATAACTCATTTAACTTCATATAAAATTTACGTGTCTAATTTAATAATAAAATAGTTTATATTTATTACTCTCAATTATTGTACAATGTTATGTATATTTTCATAATCTTATCTTTTCAACAATAATTCAAGATTATAATATGTTTATTCACTGGAGAGAGAGAAAAAGAGTAGAAATTAAGCTTAGGAAAAGATTTTATCTCATCGTCTCAATTTACATCGCTTGTTGTTAAGTGTTTTAATAGAATTACTTCTTCTTCACCTTAAGGTAATTCCAACTTATATCCTTCGTAAAAGAATAATACTATTTAATTTTTTTTTCTCTGATTGAATGGAAAACTATTTACCTTTGAGAGATGTTTGCATCTCCTTCTTCAATACATCTAGGGTTCAATTCTACACATTCATATGAAATATTGAACACCGTATTCAGTTTGGACTTATTACTAATTTCTCATAAAATACTTTCACATCAAAAACAGGTAACAATTATTAAATACAAAACAAATAACAAGCCTTTTCTAATATTTCAAACTTAACCCTTGCCAAAAAACTATGCTACCGTGGTTGTTTTATTTTACCGTTTCCAATATATTGTGGGGAAATTACTTATCAGTATGACTTCTATCAATTATTATCTTTCACGCATTAATTATGTTTACTACCTTTCTTTGAAAACAACTATTGCGATGGCCTTTATGACAAATTTAGATCTCTGGATCAACAAATAAATAAGGATTTTTTTTGTTTGGGATAGATACATTTTTGTGGTACCGTAGTCGCAATGGCTGTTCGAGTACTTCTTTATTTATACGTGCTTTCTTTTTTCCAATAGCTTCTACACGTTCGTCAGCCAATAAAACCAAACAACTTCAAAATGACTGCCTACATGAGTATTTTTCCTTGTAGTTTAAAATGTTTATATAAGTACAATATAGAAGTAAATATTTTGATTCTATATCCAAATGTATGTGCACGAATCACCTACGTCAATCAACTAGTAAATTATGTTGTTTTAAATGTTAATTTTAACAATGGCTTCTTAGACTTAAAACCTATAACTAGAACCCAGGCAAAAAAATATAATTATAAATAAAATCCATTGGAGAAAATTTTATTGAATACGTTGTCATTGAAGGACTAATTTAATTTATTTTCATTAGAATTTGTAACTTCAAAATTAAAAACTGATTTCAGGGATAAGGGTTAGGCTCTGATTAAACGCTGAGGCTCTGAAATTTGAGTTTTAGACTTCAAACATTTAAATATAATCTAAGGGTAAAATATGTTATGAAATAAATGTGGCTAATTTAAATTTTGTGTTTCTGACTTTTTCATCTTAAACATTAATTTACAAAAAAACCTTGTTATATCGACTGGAAAAAAACGTAGCAATCAAAGTAGTAATATGTCTAAATGTCTGTGGTTTCAGTTTGGGTATAAAAATCAGCTTTGAAATTAACAATTTTAATTTCCGTATTTATATTTGTAGCCTCATGACATTTATAGCTTCCTTTCTATTTGTTATTTAACTTCATTCAAGCTTACTAGATGAATTTATATTTTCACAAATTATAAAGGAGAAATTATTTTATTCACAAAACGTTAAGCCTGAGTGATTTTTATTAAACATTTAAAACGAAGTTGCTCATGAGCTATATCAGTTGTATGTAATCACCTGTATGATCAAGACCACCCTAAATTATTCAGCATGTAATTGGACAGGACTGCGTCAACATTATGGGCTGACAGGGGTTTGTCAACAATAGTAGTTTGATGTGATTCAATATTTTACTGGATAGTTAATTTTTAATTGTTGGTACACGTATGATTAATTCAGAACAATTAATAGCTCCTAATATTTAAGAACAGAAAACTCACAAACTGTTCATAATTAAAGTTTTGGTATATTGAAAGGAATTATTGTATCAACATATTTGTTATTGTATATTAAAAATTTATAAAATCTTTCATTCGTTTTTAATCATTATTTCTGTAAAAACATGGCCAAAACTTTACACTCAGGTACAATATCATGTTAAAATAAATCAGGAATACAAATATGCTGTAAAAATAAACATTATAATATTATGATTTAATGGATTTCTTCTGTGAAATAGAAGTTTCAATTACACTGGTCGAGTGTCATTCCAGTATTTGTCAATAATTGGTGCAGTATATTGTCAGAAAAATATAAATTCAGTTTCAATGTATGAACCTTCTGTGCCTAGAATTTACCAAGGCTCCGTGTTTTTTATCTGTATTACAGTTTTTCCTTCTCGTCTGTTTATCGGTATCGATACCGCCTATAAGATTGATTTAAGGCCTGAATGTAATTATTATTGTTAAGTAATATTGTGGGAAAATCTGATTTTTGTGTTTTTCATTCCAAATAAGATTCCAATATTATTAGTATATTTAAACCCGTTTCTATAATTCAAAAGTCAGATAAAAGTATGGTATGGACAGTTTATGAAAATATCAAGTTGTTGAGTCAAGAATGTTTGAATACAACGAATGACATTTTGATGTTTATTGATTTGATTAAATATTAGTGAATCATAAAACTACAATTTTTTTAACAACTAATTTGATAATATTTCCATATGCTGGGAAGTAATAGTACAGAAATGAAATCTACAGGGAAATTCCCATTTGTTAAATTTTCAGTGCAATACTTAATTTTTTTAATTACAAAACGCTTACATAACCCATATATCTTATAAATTTTTTGTTTGCTCATTCCCGTTTCTCTTATATATGAACTGTCTCTAAACTTTTTTTTTTGAATTTTGGTATAAATTATAAGTCTGCCAATTGAGCTAACATACATACAGTAAGCAGTCATCCAAAAATCCCGCTTGACTATAAAAGTGGATTTTGAATTATTTAGATTAATTACTACGTAAAGATATTAGAATTAATGTTAAACTGGATATGCAGCTACGATTCGAGTTTATTACATTTACATTATTTTTAGTTGTAAATTTGTAAAATTTAAACTGTTTATTATTTTAATCTTTAACCCAGGGCTATTATACTAACAGCTGATTTACTATTAGAATGTTTATCTCTGATCTTTTAGGCTACGTTTTGATTCTTGGAATGTATTTACTATCGTTACCATAGTAACCAACAATTCAGTACAAGTTGATCACAAACTAACCGCTTAGTATTTTATTATAACAGATTCAATTTTCTTTTAAACAAAAATAAGTGAGAATGAAATATAAAAATAGAATTAGGTAAAATGTTGTACTAAAATATTCGTAAAAGCTTCTTTACAGCACTCTGGAGTAAATCGAGCTATCGCCTTGTTGCTCAAACTTTCCTCTTATGATGTAAAGACCACTTGTTGCGTAAATATCTTTAACCTAATTCCAAATGTTAAATTGTTCTATTCTTTAAATTGTGTAATTATTCTCTTTACGCTACATAAAGGTGTAAAAAGCCCATAAGTTACTATTACAAAACGTTTAGAACAAAATTTGTATGAGAAAAATATAAGGCTGGGGAAAACACTCAGGAAATTAAGCAACTCGGTTATCGCCTCGTTACTCAAACCTTCCCCTTGTGCTGTAAAGAAGCTTATTACACTACCTGTTGCATAAATATTTATTAATCAATTAGTTAGAAATATTTATCATCGACATCTCGGTTATCGCCTTGTTGCTCAAACCTTCCCCTCGTGCTGTAAAGAAGCTTATTACACTAATTGTTGCACAAATATATATTAATCAATAAGTTAGAAATATTTGTCATCGACATCCCGGTTATCGCCTTGTTGCTCAAACCTTCCCCCCGTGCTGTAAAGAAGCTTATTACACTAATTGTTGCACAAATATATATTAATCAATAAGTTAGAAATATTTGTCATCGACATCCCGGTTATCGCCTTGTTGCTCAAACCTTCCCCTCGTGCTGTAAAGAAGCTTATTACACTACTTGTTGCATAAATATATATTAATCAATGAGTTAGAAATATTTATCATCGACATCTCGGTTATGCTTTAACATAAATATGAACATTTTAATACCACATACATGTTCACCGTTAAAAACTCTAATAAATCAATACATGTTCAAATACAAATTGCTTTCACTATTTGGTTCTATATATTTCACATATAACATTTATATTACAACTATTATTATTAAGTGGTAATTTTTCTTGTTAAATAATTAGTGATTGATATACAAAATAATTATAAGAAATATCCTAGTACACTGTTTCTCACTGGTAGGGTACATCGTACACTACTTCTCAATTTGTGTCATCTAAAATATTATAAATATTTCGGGTGTCATTGAAAAAATCATTTAAATAATAATATCAGTACAATCTGTCAGAACCAGAAGAGAGAAATGTATCAGATGACATATTTACACAGTCGAAGAAGAATAGTTTTTTTTAATTAACGAACGCCAACACCAGCAGTGTAAAAAAAAAAGATAAAGGACATTTTTTGTGAAGATATGTAAAAGTAATCTATTTTAAATACTCCATTTCCCTTGAAAAAACGCACGTTATTAAAAAAATAAAATTATTTGTTTTATTCCTAATTCTATGTTAAAACGTTTGTATATATTTTTGTAGCTCGTTCAAAAACTATTAATTTATATATCAGTTTATAATATTATGTATTTATTTATTATAACAGACATCTCGTTAGGTAGACGTATTTGATTAAAAAGTTGGGTCTGACAAATGGTGCTCAGTTCGGTTTGTGTTGAGATATTACAACGAAGAATAGAAAACAAATGACATCAACTCTGGGAAGGGTTTATTGAAAAATTCCAGAATGTTAAGGATATGATGACGTCAAGGATTCTTAACTTAATGACTTAAAACAAAACATTTTTCGTGGAAATGGTTAAAGAGGTGCACATTCTGTAAATTGGATGTAATGAATCAAGTCATTAGTTTCAAGTCCGACATACTTGCCAGTTAGAAGACCTTGGATATCAATAATTTAAACTGATTAGAATATTTTTCATAAGAGCTTCAGATTAAAAAGAAATTTTTATACCCAAATTAGTTACTCATTTTTATTCCTACTCGATTTAATTTAGAAAATTCCAAAATAGAAGCAAATATTATACAAAAATAAATTAATTGAAGGAGTTTTTTTTTTTTTTTACTATAAAGTCATTATTTTCAAACACTTTCCTTCTTGAGGACTTCTTGATATCGTTTAAAAACTTTAATAAAATAAATATGTAAATGTAAAACTGTAATCATGTTATTATTTGAGAAGTGAATTTTAACCCCTAGACTTCTCAGCCTACAAGACGTGTTGTTACTTCCACGTTGTAATCTGGCCATGATAGCTCTATATTTTTCGTAAGACAAAGAACTTGCTTCTCTAGAACGGGCAAAAATTTATTTAGTAGTTTCTTTGCCCCAGTAGATATCCTACATTTTCTGTAAATTTTCCACAAAGGCAGCATTCCAAACCGATGTGGCTTGACCCATTGTGTTTAGGAGTTTCTTTAATGATCCTTGTCTTAACCCTGCTTTAAAGATTGTAAAGTTATTTATAATAACCAAAAAAGGACAAAAAGCGCGCGTGTAAAGTGTAAGTTTGAGTATGTTTTAAAATCGACTATAGGTTTATTTATGGAAAAGCCAACATACAAATTTTAGATTTGTATACATAAATTACTTATGCTATCCATTATTGAGTAAAACAAAAGATACTACACGTAATTTTAATTTATGAAATCACTATGCCTGGGATTGCCGTTGTTCAGTTACTTTATAAAGCAAAGAACGTAATGAAGCTATCACGTATGTATATTAGCGTTGCATTTGTTTAGAGCTAAGTTATTCCTTCCACTTCCATTTACGTAACATTGTTCTGTGGTTTATGATTACAATAAAACTATTTTAGATCAGCACTATTAAGTACTATATTATTAAACTATTATTTATGTGGAGATTATTTCTGCATACACCAAATATTACACCAAATATGTTATTAAAAATGTAGGTTTGTTTTATTCAAAAGGAAATGCCCTTTCTCCTTAATTATCGATTACGACCCGGTAATAAACATGTGTTTTAAAATATTCATTTGACGATTAAATGTATTAAAAAGTAATGGTAAAAAGTTAATGGTGTATCTGGGTCCAGCGTTTGAATTAAAAAACCATATATTATGTTCTTACAGTTTAAAGTGTGATATCATAGTAGGCTAGATATGGCATTTTATGTTTTCTGTGTAAATGCATAAATGTTCTCTTTCTACTTTGAAGTCACAATATTTATAACATTGTTTGAAATACTTTATTCGCGTTTAATACAAGAAGATTGTTAATCATGTTTTTTCACACGTAAAAACAAAGCACATACTGTTCACGCCCTAATTATTGTTACTATCTAAGAATTTGTTTTCATTTGACAAGTACTACATGTTACGTGTATGTTTTAAAAACGTAATCTAATATTGTTACAATTTAATATACAGGATTAGGTAGTATATGTGTCATTGTTAGAAACTTCAATAATATTGTAAGAAAGATGTTCATGTAACTCAAAACATGTGTCCAATCATAATGAAACTTCATTCTAGCCAGGTTAGTACTTTGGGACAGAATAACATAAAGTATAAAGGAGCAGTGTATAAAATTAATACTACTTCCCTAAGATGAAAATTGGTAATTTAGTATTTTAGATGGTTACAGAGAACTTTAATGATGACATAAAAAGATGTTGATAAAATTGCATAACTTATATTTAAAACTTGACGTTGATTAAATGTAGTTCATGGGATCTAGTTAATATACTTTACCTATTCAAATGTGAAATGATAAATCTTTAAAATCAATAACATTGTCCTTTTTATCTTATCTTAAATTAAATTATTTAATTAAAACACACTGTATTATTTAATTATGTATTAGAGTACACTTTTATGTATGGTTGCTGGTTACTACTATGAGTGAAAACGAAATTAAATATTCCTTAGATAGTGTACAAAGTAACCATAGAAAGTTGACAGTTATTTTTTTATATTTTTTTATAGGGAATAAAGGTTTCATTTGCCGTATAATCAAATCCAATATTTGTAATATTTTTTTGTTCCGCTCAGTTTTATATCAATCATTGTTCATAATAACTCAATTAAATTATTTAAGTATTTTGAAGTGATATGTAAAGTACAATAAATTAAATGTCTAATGAATATTATATGGTAGGTAATTAGGATATTATATTTTTTCTGTAAAAGGATTATAATTTCAGTACAAGAAACAGGTTAGAACTCAAATTCATTGTTGTTAATCAAGGGATAGAGTGTCTTTAACGCCAAGATACGAGGAAGCAGTTTGATTGTTTGACATTTTTTAAAGTATGTTAATTTTGTTATTGTTATTTTTAACTTATCGTTGTTCGTTTAATGCCTATTATTTGCAATTAATGGATATAAAAAGTGTTATCACCAATAATTGTTACAAACATAATAGCGCCTACTTCACACGTAGGTCAGCTAGACCCATCGATATTTTGGTTTCATAATGCCCGAGATAATGCATGTATTTGTCATGGATTTTTTCCATGCATGGTATAAATCCAAATGCCATGTATTCATTTTGTGGTAATCATACGAACCAGATTACCGTATTGGAATTATTAATTCAAATGTATTCATTTCATGTTAATCGTGCGAACCACATTACCGTATTGGAATTATTTATTCAAATGTATTCATTTCATGATAATCGTACGAACCACATTACCGTATTGGAATTATTTAATACAAATGTATTCATTTCATGTTAACTGTACGAACCACATTACCGTATTGGAATTATTTAATTCAAATGTATTCATTTCATGTTATTCGTACGAACCACATTACCGTATTGTAATTATTTAATTCAAATGTATTCATTTCATGTAATCGTACGAACCACATTACCGTATTGTAATTATTTAATTCAAATGTATTCATTTCACGTAATCGTACGAACCACATTACCGTATTGGAATTATTTAATTAAAATGTATTATTTTATGGTAATCGTACGAACCGCATTACCGTATTGGAATTATTTAATTCAAATGTATTCATTTCATGTTAATCGTACGAACCACATTACCGTATTGGAATTATTTAATTCAAATGTATTCATTTCATGTAATCGTACGAACCACATTACCGTATTGGAATTATTTAATTAAAATGTATTATTTTATAGTAATCGTACGAACCACATTACCGTATTGGAATTATTTAATTCAAATGTATTCATTTCATGTTAATTGTATGAACCACATTACCGTATTGGAATTATTTAATTCAAATGTAATTATTTTATGATTATAATAAGAACCGCATTATAGTGTTGGAATTATTTAATTCAAATGTATTCATTTTATGATAATCGTAAGAACCGCATTACAGTATTGGAATTATGTCAAAAATTAACATGGAGAAGTCTAAACTTACCATTACAGAATTATTGAAAATTCTCTGTACGCCTGATCATATATTTCGAAATGTAAGCCATGGAAAAATATTACAATTCTGAAAGGGTTCCGTGCAAGTCTCCAAACATTTCTTGACACGCTGTGTTCAATTTATTAACAAGCCACATTCCACATGTATTCTATGATGGACAACTTTATCCTCATAATTTTTGATTGTCCTCAGAATAACAATCGACTTGAGGAAGCTTCAGAAAGCTTGGAGTCCAAATGTTTTTACAAATATTCTGTTAGAAAACAAGTAGTCTACGAATACAAATTTTCTCATTATACAGATGCGACTCGTAGACCTCAAGTGGATTATATGTGAACCAGACTCGTGGGTTTTTCTGTTGACGTACCCCAACAAATATAAGTATACCTCGTCTGTGAAGTCTAAATGTCCTCATTCATAGTAAAGAAAATAAGAAATCCGCTTACAAAACTTGCACATTTAAGCAAAATTATTTTATTTGAAGGGTGTAAAATTTTATTGGTTTGTACAATGTAATATGCCAACCTTGTGTAATAATATCCTTATGTACTTCACCTGACTTTGGACAATACCGTTCGATACAACTACAGTGCAGTAAGGTATCAATATATAGAGGAGACAACTACAGTATTGTATCGAGGCATAGAGGATATAACTACAGTATGGTATCAAAATATAGATGCTATAACTACGTATTGTATCAAGGCATAGAGGATAAAACTACAGTATGGAATCAAAGTATAGAGGCTATAACTACGTATTGTGTTGAGGTATAGAGGATATAACAACACAATGTTATCAAAGTATAGAGGCTAAAACTACGTATTGTGTCAAGGTATAGAGGATATAACTACAGTATGGAATCAAAGTATAGAGGCTATAACTACGTATTGTGTTTAGGTATAGAGGATATAACTACACAATGGTATCAAAGTATAGAGGCTAAAACTACGTATTGTGTCAAGGTATAGAGGATATAGCTACAGTATGGTATCAAGGTATAGAGGCTATAACTACGTATTGTGTCAAGGTATAGAGGATATAACTACAGTATTGTATCAAAGTATAGAGGCTATAACTACGTATTGTGTCAAGGTTTAGAGGAAATAACTACAGTATGGTATCAAGGTATAGAGGCTATAACTACAGTATGGTATCAAAGTATAGAGGCTATATCTACGTATTGTGTCGAGGTATAGAGGATATAATTATAATGTGGGATATAAGTATAGAGGCTATAACTACGTATTGTGTCAAGGTATAGAGGATATAACTACAGTATGGTATCAAAGTATAGAGGCTATAACTACGTATTGTGTCAAGGTATAGAGGATATAACTACAGTATGGTATCAAAGTATAGAGGCTGTAACTACAGTTTGGTGTCAAAGTATAAAGGCTATAACTACGTATTGTGTCAAGGTATAAGGGAGAAAACTACAGTATTGTATCAAGGCATAGAGGATATAATTATAGTATGGGTTCAAAGTATAGAGGCTATAACTACGTATTCTGTCAAGGTATTTGTGTCAAGATATAACTACAGTATGGTATCAAAGTATAGAGGCTATAGCTACGTATTATGTCAAGTTATAGAGGATATAACTACAGTATGGTATCAAGGTATAGGGGCTATAACTATGTATTGTGTCAAGGTATAGAGGATATAACTACAGAATGGTATCAAAGTATAGAGGCTATAACTTCGTATTGTGTCAAGGTATAGAGGATATAACTACAGTATGGTATCAAGGTATAGAGGCTATAGCTACGTATTATGTCAAGTTATAGAGGATATAACTACAGTATGGTATGAAGGTATAGGGGCTATAACTATGTATTGTGTCAAGGTATAGAGGATATAACTACAGAATGGTATCAAAGTATAGAGGCTATAGCTTCGTATTGTGTCAAGGTATAGAGGATATAACTACAGTATGGTACAAGGTATAGAGGATATAACTACAGTATGGTATCAGGTATTATGTACAAGGTATACAGGATATAACTAAAGTATGTTATCAATATATAGAGGATCTAACTACAGTAATGTATCAAGGTATAGAGGATATAACTACAGTATGGTGTCAATATATAGAGGACATAACTACAGTATGGTATCAAGATAAAGAAGATAAACTACAGTATGGTAACAATATATAGGGGATAATACTACAGTATGGTATCAAGGTATAGAGGATATAACTACGGTATAGAGGAGAATATAGTTTCTCCTCTGTTAGTATGTATGGTCTTTACAACTTGTATCGTCACACACGTAATCGATATATTTGGATTTCAGAATCTACTGCATAATTGCTCTACAATGTGACAAGTTTGTCTCTAGAAATCAGTCTAAAATAATTGTTGAACGTTTTGTGTGTTTTCTCTTCTACATAAAAACACATCGTCCTCTAGGAACGTATGCTCTTTAACAGATAACACTAATAATACAAAAATTCTTTTTTACCTCACTATCGGTTCTAAGCAGTAGACCATCAGATCCAAGGAAACCAGTAACATTATAATTATTGTGTTAACAATAATTTTAACTACACTTAGGTAGATTGAAATTTCTATTAGGCAGTATTTGAGAATAATATATAAAATGGTTTGGTCTTAAATGGTAGTAAATAAATTCTAAATTAATTTCGGATACGTGGTATATCTTTTAAAATAATTTACATCCATCGCTATATTTAATAACGTACAGTCAACCTTTTACTGACGTAAAGTGATACACAATGTAATTTTACCAGAAAATAATTAGGTTAATTTATAAGTTGAAGATGAATTTAACAGAAATTAATTTTGTAACTGTAGAACGATTACAGATTATTCATAAACAGAAGTACAAGTCTTATGTCTACATTTGAATCATCATCGGAGTCTATGAATCTGTCGATAATTTATAATTGTAAAAGCACACGATTTTCTTTATCAATTCACAATTTTCCAGATGTTTGCAATGGGTCTTTCAATTTTAAGTGCAATACATTAAAACCGTGTAGGTAATATATGGAATGAAATTTGAGAAAAAACAGGAGATGAGAAAATCTATGTGTTCCAAAAAAATGTCAAGCTCTAAAGTCGATATTAATTAAATGATTGGTTGTATCAAAACATCAGTAATTAACGCTATCAAGGAGGACTAATGAATAATAGCTTATATATTTATTACTTGACTTAAATATATAAGAAGTGGCATAAATATATTTAGATAAATATTTGAAACGTTATCGTTCAAATGATAAATACGTTTTACAATTGTATATACAATAACTACACGAATTACAAGACAATTAATTTTTTCCCAAGCAGGATTATATATAAAAGAAAAACGTTGTTGTCGCCGAAAATAATGTTAACAAAAATAATGGAAATATTCTATTTTACGAATAAAACCCGCCTTTTTTGATTTTTTGTGATGCTATATAATCATGAAATATACTAACATTGATACAACTAACACGTAAATTATATTAAAACTTATAATGTGATTAAAATAACAACAGCTGTTATAACAGAATTACAAAAGTGTACACATTTTAGTGGCATAAGTTCAACCCGAAGTCTGAACCCCTAATTTCTTTTATCTAACGTATATTATGATTTATAAGTTAGACAATATATGATTAAATACATTTGTATAAAGAAATTTGAGTTCATATAGTCTGCTTTGGTAGGAAATCATATATATGTAAACGTAAATAAATATTTCAGTTTGAAGTTGTTCAATATAATAGCAATAACTATCTCTTACTTATTTATAAAACTATTTAAACATTTCATTTAGTTAGGATGTTATAATTTTATTTTTGTATATTATTTATTGTTTGAATTAATATAATTTCTTTTTCTTTCAATGTCATACAATACTTTTACTTCGTTATTTCAAATAGCAATAACACAAGTTTTAAGAGATAATTTATGTTTAACATATAAGTTTTATATAATTATTTTATTTTATAAGGAATACCTACTGATAAATAAATAAATATTACTGTACTATTATGACTAGATTTTAATTAACATTGGCTGCTTTATCTCAACGTTTAAGAACCATATTTAAAGCACATTTGACAAATTTTAGAATATCTGCTGATAATATTTAATCTCCACTAACTTTAAAATATTTTTTGAATTAATTTATTATTTTGATTAATATTAGCATTCATTTTCATTTGGTAAATTTAAGATGTTTAATTATACGTTTGAAAACATATAATTTAATATAGTAAATGTTAAGAATTTTGAAACCATTTTTTCAATTTTATAAAAGTGAGTGTTAGTAGGTGTACTAACGTAGTGCATATATTTAAAATATATTATATTTAATTCCTTACATGATGTGTAATATGAGCAGCTGATACATATTTGCACATAGTGCATATTTTTGCATCAGCTGCTCATATTACACATCATGTAATGAATTAAATATACCAACCATACATTTTAAATATATGCAGTACACCTACTACACTCACTTTTATAAATTTGAAACAATGTTTTACTTTTACATATTATTAAACTTTATTTAATTTCATGTTTTTAGAGAATTCTTCTACTAGTCTATTTCCTTGATAATTGCCTCAACGGTGTTTGTCTGCAATGCTGTGGTTCATGCGCAACAAGTTTGCGGCTCGTTTTGAACTTTCTCTATCTCTCTGCATGCCATACTACAGAAGTATATATATGCTTGACACTCTTATCAAAACTAATTTTACGCCTTGGAAAAATCTAAGCTGAATTAATTGATTGATTCAATAAAAACTACTGTAAACCTCCTTCAAGGACATGTTGAATGCAATTCACAAGGAAGATGAGGAGAATAAGAAAACTGCTCATGATAAATTCAGACAAATAAGTGTTTAGCCAATGAACCTTGCCAAGTATCCACAAGTTACCAGAATAAAAATTGCGGAATTTCAATTTATATTTGACCTTTCAAATACTGTAACAAAAACAATACTATCTAAAACTGAAATAAAGAAATTAAAATTATAGTGATTGACGAAAAATAAAACACACTTACTACAATATTTTCAAAATTCAAAATGTGTAATATTTTACTTAAAGAATACCAATTGGACACATTTCTCGCTATTGTCGAAAATGTATAGAAATAAATGGTACCAAATAAGATTGCGGCAATGTTTTATTTCAGTTTAAAATAGGAAATCAATAAATTAAATGTTATTTCTAAGAAATATATATTTTTTAAATTTAATTACAACACAATTTTGCTACTATATTTATCAGTATGCTTTTCTCTATTATTATTTTTACACTATGAAGGCTTAATATTTTATAAAATTGTTTCATTATATTGTCAAAGGGACAAGAATATATAATGACAATTAGGTACAAGAATTAGATTTGTCTAGATGAAAACGTCACCTTCACAGCTAAACGTTGCCGAACTTCAGTTTACAAAGCAAAATATTATATATATGTTGGAGATTTTAAAAACGTAACATGTCATTGAATACCAAACGTTGGAATAATAAGAAATAAACAGGTTTTTTTTACAACTGGGCATTGTAAAATTCAATTAATAAAACAAAATTATTATTGCTTTACGAATTGTAACGCAGAAAACATTGTTTATTTATTTTAACATCGTAATTGTAACATTGAAAACTCTAACAACCAAATTGTAATGTCTTTTTTATTTCTCACTTATTTTTTTACGTGCATAAAGCAAAACTGTCAAATTGATACAAAAATACATTGATAAAATCTGGTTATGATTTAGACTGTAAATCATGTTCGACAACAACGACATTTTAGAATATTATTTTTTATTGAATGTACCATAACATTCTTTGACAAAAATATTAATAACTTTACCAAGCTAGGACAAATGCTTGTTCTATTGAAAGATACTTTCGTATTTTCGGAAATACAGAAACTGCAATGGACAACCACGATAGCGTAAAATGATAAGACGATAATTGCAGAATGAAACTAAATTTAAACAAATTAGACCTCTATTTTAAAAAACAAACCACATACTTATGAAGTTTTTAAAATCGCAGAACGAAAATGTACCTACCGAACATATAAACCAGCTCTTGAATCAATAGAAATAACATCTCTAAAACAATTATGTAATGTGAAATGGATTAAAAAATAAAGATGATATAATCTTTGAAAAATAAGTTTTTTGAGGCGTGTTTCTTTTTTTGGTAAACACGGATTATAAATCTGTATGTGGTAACAACAGTAGAATCTTTTAATTATCAAAAAAACTTTCAGCAATAAATATGTTTGATGATATATTAAACGTTATAAAAATTGTTCTGTAAAATCTAGAATGTTTTTGGAGCTGTTTATATATATATATATATATATATATATATATATATATATATATATATATATATATATATATATATATATATATCATTGTCGCAGTTGAATTTAAGGAGTAAAAATATTCAATTCAAATATCATTATGGTTCAAAACTTAAATAATGATAGCAAAATATAATTGAATATATTTTACTAGTTTAATTCCAAAAATTGGAAAATGTTTCACATGTTATCGTTTTAATACAGACGTTTTCTTGGTTCAGATTTATCTGGTTTATTCCCCTCCAGTGTTTATATCTCACTAATCCAACAAAAATATTAGTAGATTATTCATATCATACGTTTGATAAGGTCAACACTTAGTTTTATGATATTTCAGATAAGATTCGATATTTATGGGCTCAAACATTATTGAAGTTTTATAAGTTTGTTATTAACCTGATACGATTAATACGGTTAATTATTTTTAGATAACATTATAATTTCTTAATTTCCTTTACTCTGATTCTGTAAAATATGTAGGTGGATAGTTTTAAAATATCTTTTAATTATACAGTAATATTTAACAAACTTTTTTTCTACGAATTTATGAACAAATTTTCTTTTAAATAGTACTAATATTGGTCTATCCCAAGTGTCCATAATCATACAACAAATCCTTTATCTAACCGAAAAGATGACTGTCTAAACTAACAAGTTTGTTATCACTTTAGAGAGTTCACTTTTAGTTTCCATTTCTCAACATTTACTCGTGAATTATACATTCTATCTTCATACAACCAAAAATATCATCTTGTAAAATAAATTAACTGACTGCTGGCAATTGCATTAGATACCACGAAGTTTCTGTTGGTATTATGAGAACAATAATGGGAACGTCATCCAGAAGAGACGTCCAACGATACACTCATAACTACAGAGGGATATTTTATAAGACTTAATAAATGCCGAAAGATTCGTTTGAAAAAGAGGATAGTTCCAAAATAAATTTAAACGTTTATAATATCTGTAAAACTACAATTAAATTTATGAATAAAAACATATTCTTCTACACTCTTTACAACTTCAAAAATCTAAAAGTAAAGGAGCAGATATTTTCAGTCTACGTTTTTTATAATACAGTGGTGTTAATCACGTTGTTGACGAAACGACAGGTTTATAAGGACATTACAAAAAAATATTTCTTTCAATTTTAAAATATGTTCACTTTATTGTCAAAAATATCAACGAATTATGTTTCCAACAGACGCAAAGGGTGCTTCTACTTCATAAACTATTCAGCATATGAAATTCATTAGTTTGTGATTATAACCTTGTATACGAAATGTCCTTTCAGTGAGAACAAAAATGTTCTTTGTGTATTATTTACAAAAAAAAGAGGATTAATTATAAGTCTCACTCAAGACGTTACTTCAATCATATTTTAAACTTACAGTCATGAAACATCCAGTGTGGGGAAGGTGACATTTTAACCGTAAATTTTTAAACAGATTAAGAATATTCTACAATATCAAAAATAACATTACCGTCATTTTTTACGAAATAAATCTCCTTTATTGTAGACAACACTAATAGGATCACCATAAATGTGTGACTTAGAGTAGTCAAATGTATTTTTATATACTAAACCCAAAATGTTATTCTATTTTTTTTAAAGTGGTTTTGGAAAATAGGTTATTTAGAAGAAAATCAAAAACCACACAGAAATCCCTTATTATTTAAATGGTTTTTAAATTTTTACAATAGCTAAAAATTGTTATTATCATGAGCCATCTGGACAAATTTAATTATTCATTAACATCAAATCGATTAATTTATGAGTACATTTTAATTTAATTAAGATAATAGTTTCACTGTCGTATTCATTATTACCAAGTCATATTTGTAACTTGAATGGTTTATATATATATATATATATATATATATATATATATATATATATATATATATATATATTGCATAGTAAAAATTACACGTTCTAACATAAGAGATTTTATTTATAGACTGCATTATACAATTATTTATTTAAAAGAAATTTTTTACATGTAATAAATCAATGGACACGGCTCTTGGACAGATAGTGGTAAAAAAGGACCTACTCACTAATAAAACACAAAAGTCATGTGTTGTACAAAATTATTTTTAATAAATGAAACCAAACCTTAAATACGGTACCCATATTTTAGTAGTAATATACAGAACATAATTGACAGCAAAGTTAAAGATAATAATTCCTTTTACCAGAATTTTATCCCTCTGGGGTCAAGTATTTTACCACAATTTAAAATTTATATATATCACTGCAGTGGTTTGTTCTCCTTTAAAAGCCTTAGCTGAAATGTTGTTTACAACCGTATCCATGTATTTTCTTAATGGAAAAAAATAGTAAAAATAGTTTTAATACCCCCATTTTATTTTAGAAAAACTTTAAAAAAAGAAAAACTTAATTATTATTAAAAGACTTTTTATTTCTTCAAACAATTCATACAATTTTAACTTCATACATGTCTTCCTTACACTTTCATAGGAAAATTCTCTACTCTCGTCGCTTTGTTTACCCTTATAGCAAACATTTTTACACTCGACTTCTCATAAATTATGATTTTGATTTATGTGCAATGTGTATATTAAATTCTATTTCGTATATTCTTACATACAAGTATATAATTAAAATTAAAACCAAGCACATTTTTAAGTGAAATGTTTTAAATTCCAGGCACTTTTTGTTTATTATTATTTAATTGTATCTTTTTAAATTACATGTTTTAACAAATTAAACGTATAATAAAGAAGGCAGAGAGTGTATAGTTTTTTATGTGTAAGAAATTTTGCAACAAAGTTGCAGCGAATGCGTTACATACTTATGGTATTTATTGCAAAACATAAAACATCATATTTAAATGTCCATATTCTACTACAAAAAAAAACAATTAAAGCTACCTTGTAAATACATTTTTTATACTATAGTAAACCAAATAGGTAATTGAAGGTTACATATTCTTGATTCAATGTGAATGTGAATTATATTGCTTTAAATAAAGCTATGCACATACCTATGTAAAAATTCATTAAAAAAAATATAGTGATAATTATTATTTTAAACTGATTTAAACTTTTTTTTTAAATATTGTTTTGATTAGTTCCCGTTTATATGAGTTAAATAGCACGTAGTGTGTGAAATCTCGTGTGTTAGTATTTGATAAAGTTAGGACACTTAATAATGTTACCATAATATAACATTACACCTTATTGCTTGGATTTACAGTATTACCACCTTTCGACATAAGTTAGTGTCGTACATATTATAAATACATACGCGCGCGCTCTTAAACATACACGCACGCATACACATACACAAAATAGTTTGAATAAAATTGATATATTGTCATTAAAATATTTTTAATCAAAGTTCTATGCTATGATAGGTTTTAATTTGTTATGTTTGTAATCGTTTGGCGATAAAAAAAAAGTTGATGTTTCATGTGAAGAGTATATTTCATAGATGAGCTCTACTTTAATGATACTTCTTTATTATGTCTGAGGTGTTTTACATTTTTCTTTTAACTGGAGAAATATTTTACAATTATTCAATAAACGAATTTGACACAAAGTATGTGTTATGAAACAGTTTTAAATTTATACTAGAATATTATTTCTCTTCATTTAGGTAGCGATCATTATGTAACAAAAGTATGTACAGTAATTAACTCGACTATAATAACACAAATTAGGAGCTGTGTCAGTTAATCACATAATAACTTGAAACAATCTTAATTAATAATGAAATTACTTAATAGACTGTTGCCTACAAAGCCTGCAAATGTCATATGCATATAATATGTCATATACACACGATCATATACAGCAGTTTATAGTTATACAAATCAGATTGTTTTTTACACAATAAAAACAATAACTTATAATGACACGAATTTATTCTTAATGACGTTTTCATTTTCTTTGAAACATTAAACTCAAAGCTGAAAACAATTACATTTTTATAGAATTTGAATAATTGTAATACTTAAAGAAAAATTTACATTTGTTCTTCCTTCATTGTTTTGTTTTAGTTGATGCTGACTGATAAATTGAGTTCAAATCTTTTTCAACTGGATGAAATCAAACTCTTCTCGGGTTTAAATTTGCGTACTTATTTGAATAAAGAAGAATAAAGAATTTACCTAAATTCGTTGTTTTAATAAATACGTTTAGAAAATCAGAATTACAAAGACCTGAAGTTTATTGAGAGTCATACTAAACTGTCATTCAAGACTTTATTTTTATGGAATTCAATTCTTACGATATTCACAAGTGGTGTACAAAGTCATCCTCAAATTCAGGATAACTATTAGAGAGTCATTTTTAAGAATATAAATTATGTGTTAATTAGCATTGAAAATTACACATATGTCTTCCCTGTTATTCCAACAACGTATAATCATTACTGATATTGCTCAAGCTTTAAGATCTACATGAAATTATTACTACACTGAAACAAGTAATGATTAAATATTGTACGAGCTGTTTTTTGTTTGTTTGTTTTTAAACAATCAGATCCTGAATATTATGTTGTGAAGGTTAAGAAATTAATTACATAAACACACAAACTAATTTAGAAAAATATCGTTCTGACAAACTTATGACTTTCATAGTGTTTTTAAAATGTCAGTATCGTTATAGATAATCCTTATTGTTTGAAATGTTATTAACTATGACATGTTGTTTGATGATGCATATTCACCACACCCTCGGTCGTTATCTATTTATAGCCTTTTATAAAATCTCATAATATTATAAACTTATTTTTTATTTGCACTGGTACAATGAGACAATCCTAAATATTTACTTTCAAAATGATATGTTTTAAACTCCATTTGCAAATATATATATATATATATATATATATATATATATATATATATATATATAGGTTTAGGTATATATTATTTTTTGAGGCCATTAAAAATCAACGTTTCTTTAATAATTATAAAAATATTCAGATACATGACAAAGCAATACATAGGTAAATGTTTATTGTAAAACAAATTCTCAATGGTCGAATTATGTCACCTATCTCCCCTCATTGATTCTAAAAATTAATATAAAAATATAAACTAACCTCAAAAATGTAAAATATTTATAACAGTGCTGTAAAAATGTGGAGTAGCGTAGTACTTAAAAGTTGCTGTGTATACATTAGTTACATTGCTGTGGCGTATCTAATGCTATTAAATCTGTATTAGTAATATTGATGTTCCTTTAACTATATTTATTCAGTCTATATTAGTTTTGATTTTATTTTAAATTTACTAAGCCAAAAATAACTTAAGACTACATTTTACTAAAAACAAATTTTATTTGTGACAGTTGTTTCGTCATGAGAAATATTCAGAAAACGAAGAAGAAAATTTTAAAAATCTTACTTATAAACTAACAACAACACTAAGGTGGGGTGGAGTGTTTACAGTAAGGACAATGACCTGGAGAAAAGCTGAAAGAGTAATGTCTTAAAAAGGTGTACAGTGTATAATAAGTTTTAATAGAGGGTAATGGTTAAGAATCACTGGTTCATTAATAAAATGAGAAGTATGTTTTTTTTACTGATATGAAATTTCCAAAATGTATTAAAATTTTCCAATTTTTTTCCATTATCTATTAAAAAATCATACTTATAATTTTAATGAACAAGTTAAATATTTTTATTAATAATTTTAAATTTTCTTATAAATGTAGACAATTTTGTACGATTTTTGTATGTTTTGTACATTTTGTAATGTTTTTTGTATGTAATCCCAGCTTGCATTATATTTAGAAATATTTTCTATAGTGTACTCAAATTTAAATTTATATAATACAAAAATTAATAAATGCAAAAGTAAAAATTATTCCGAATTTTAAATGTTTTTTTTTATCTTAAAATGCTGGTTATAAAAAAACAATAACACAAAACAGGAACTAATTAGTATTTTTATTTCAATAAAATTAATTAAAAAGTTATATTTGTATTACCTCAATTGAGTACGTGAAATATTAATATCAGTATCACTTCAATTCTTTTAAAGCCTTGAAGTCTTTTTAGATGCGACTAGACAGCTTTGAAATATGAAAAGAAAGGTTCTGTTATTGTTATTAATTTACGAGGCACTTGCTCAATCGGAGTGTTTAGAATGTTTTATTACAGAAACTATATTGGATGTCCAGACGATAAAGAATGGCCAACAATAATTTTAATAACGAGGACATTTTTTATGATGGCTGATCAAAACAGAATGTCAATTCAGAAAACGTTTTAGTTTATATATCCAACAATATTTAAGGTATTGTAATAATTTTCAAATAATTTAACCGAAAGGTAAAAATTATCATTGATAATTTCGATTCTTCTTATCGAAAACTCATACTGTTTTTGTCTAAGGGATAACATATGGCATAAGTTATCTAATCACATAATTACAACTGCAAAATTTTGAACATTATCAAAATTAATTAATAATATAAATACCATTATAACATTAATATTATAATAATTTTGAAATTAAGGTTTTTTTAATATGAACATATTTCGCTAATAATGAGGGGGTTTTAAGTAACTGTTGTCTTTATATTCATTTTTGTTAATAATGACAAAACGATAACAATAAAAAATAATAAATACTCAAATGTACACAATATGTCAAACTCAGTATATCTTTTTCCAAAAAATAAAGTAATTATTGTAGCCAACCTTCGAAATCTTTATCCTTGTAATATTAAAGTCATTATTGTTTTTCAGCTTCTACTGGTGGTGAAATAATAACCTAATGAAACCATAACTTACTGAGAGTATTTTATCCTTATTTTTTATATGTTTTATTAATATAAAATAACCAAATTCTTTTTAAGTGCTTGTTTGTAACCTGGAGTACTAAGAATCTTGCTGTCGCCTATGATAACATAACGACTATTATTATTATCAATATTATCCAGGTTGTCAACCAACAACTAGGATCACTGAACCTAAACCTTCGTACCCCCGAGAACATGGCAGCAGTTCACACTAAACCAGCCCTTGATCGAATCGCAGGTCTGGAAGATAACGTTGACTTAAATCTCGTTGTCTCAGCAATGATATTACTTTTAACTTTCCCATCAGGCCTCTCTCTACCCACTCTTGTTCTATTTGGACCATGACGCTATTATAGTATTCGAGGGCTAGAGGGTTTTATTTTATGTTCTCGTCTTCCCCTTCTAAAATTGTAAAAGGCTTTAGTGACCGAGAGGAAAAACATGAAAAATATAATCTTTTTTTCACAAGATGTTATTGGGATGCAGGTTTCTTCAACGCCTCTTCTTGACAGTTTATCTCAACTATCTCATCCTCTCCTGTCTTCCCTACATATCCTATAATTCAAACGAGTCTCACATCCTTTCGAGACGATAGATGTGACTACTACATTTTAGAACAAGTTGTATGTTTCTTTTCTTTTTTCTTTTTTTTTTTTTTTTAATTAAGAGTTTTTTCAGTTTCCCTTCAACTAGACAAAATATTTTAACATTTCTGAAGAATATTAATATAGGGTATGTGCTGTAAAGTTTTTTAAACTAGGCCAGAAAAACTTTGTTAAAGATAGCGAACAAAAGTTAGTTGGGTAATAAAGTTAAGACTACACGAATAACTAGTGCAGCAGTTAAACTACAAAAGCTTAGAGAAAAATAAAGTTACGATGTTACAGCTTTACAGTTGACACACGCTTTACCATTTCATTAGTTTTATAAACATAAATTAAACAAGTTAAACAACCCCCCCCCCACACACACACACACTCACACACAAGCTAAACGTGTGATGAAAACGTGTACTTACGAGCGATTCAAAATCTATCACAAAGTTTAAAAATCAAATCTAGAAACATTTATAAATATATGAACATTTTATTTAAAAAATTACAACTTGTATATAAACTAATGAATTATTTACACATATGATAATGTTGGTTTAGAAATAGACTTTATATGTTGTAAAATGAATCAAAGTACTACCAATTCGGCTTTTGTTGTTCAATTAAATAACATTACGTTTATCTAATTTCCTTGGACTTAAATAAATAAATAAATATAAATATTTAAATAAACATGTCTAATATAATTCATATAGATAGGTATTTTGATCTGGTTTCATTATCTAAATCCATCATAATAATACCAAGTCTCAGAATATCAATTGGTTTATCTAACTCCCTAAATTCGGTAACTATCATGTCGTCATTTTTATTTAAATATAAGGTATTGTGTGTGTTAACATTTGTTCAATTTTTTTAAAATTACAATCTTTCAAGTATATATGATATCAATACCTCATTTGAAGTAAAAATATTTTAAAGTTTTTCCTGCAATAACAAAACGAAAATAATTTCTTAAAACATATCATCATGTTAGAGGTTATAAATTAATTGATAACATATACGGGAACGAGATATAACTAGTTTGTCTAGTGATATCTTTAGTTAACTTCTAATAGAATTGTTTTGAAATTCAGCCATTTATAAAACCAAAAAATTCTGTTGAATAATTAGTTTAATCAATTTATGTTGTTGTTGATTAAGTATCAGTATTGTTAAACTCTCCCTTATGCATATTAAATCCGTGAATATAAATTTATTTTAACGGGGTCAAATTTTCTCTTTTTGTTTGATCACTATTGCATTATATAAACACTCAAGACATCAAGGACTACATTTGGAGAAAATCCATAAAAATCATTATATGTAATGTATTTTCATTTAAATATACATTTTTTTCTTTTGCAGTAAAAATAATTTGTTAGTGAAAATAATAATTTAGCATTAGGTTGTTATTATAGGAAACGACGCTAGGTAGATGCATTTGACTAAGATTATTTTATCTGATCAATTTTGTTCAGTTCTATTTGTTTGAGATATAAGGAAGAGGAAAAAATGACATCAACTCTTTGAAGAATTTATTAAAAAATTCCAGAATGTGATGACGTCAAGGGCGCGAAATGGATTCTTGGAAGATCGTGACCTGCGAGCAAAAACCACATTTTGCAGGAAAATAAATTTGTAAATACTAATTTGGTACTGTATGATATTACATGTTACCACGTTATCTATTTGCACTTTTTATAAGGCGAGATTGGAAATTATAAATTTAAACTGTTTTTATCTAGGTGTGTGAAAGTTTTTTTTAACAAATGTAGTTATTTATACTCACATTTAATGGGAAAGGGAGTATGTTTCGCAACCATTCTTCATAATAACAACACACAACTCTTGAAGTATTCATAGTTTTATTTATTTATGCACAGTATTTGATTATGGTTTTTTGTAATTTCCTTTAATCTTCCTTACAAAAAGACTGTTTATAATTAGACTTATTTCTGCATATACTTATACCATGTTCATAGATTCCTAAAATTTAACAAAAAAAATTGTAAACACATAAAATCTTAAAACAAACTTAAAGTTAATAATTATTTTAATAATATTAATAATTACACATGTTAACAAATTATTCTTTAAGTTTAAAAATTTCTACCTAAATAGTTTTAGCAAAACTTGTTGAACACTTGCAATAAGAAGTTAATAAAACATTCCAGTTTACACGAACAAAAAGACGTTTTTTATGATTAATTCACCATCTCCAGTTGTTACATTAGCACATATTGTGTGCCACTGAACTCAGAGAGTCATAGAGATACCGGCATTGAAGCATTCTAGCATGTTGTCTATATCTGAATGGCTCATGAACATTAGTTGAATAGCATAACGTTATTACGTCAATGACGTGATCATACAAAAAATATTGTTTTGTTCTTGTTGTGAAAATCGGGCCTTTTTTTAACTGTTGTTTTATTAGGACAGTTAACTATACCTAAGCTAAGGGAGCAGTTCAAAAATGACCCTTGAACGGCATTCATCGGGTGAGTACAATAGGTGATTTTTTTACCTGTTTTACACCTTCAGTAGAAAATTGTGTAGGTAACCGATTTTAAAGCTGTAAATGGAATAATCTTCTAAACGTAAGTAGACTAAATCTGTGCAATGTAAAATTTAGGTAATTAAATTTCAGAAATAATGAATAACAATCGTTGTTAAAAAAGTTTTACAAATTAAAATATTTTCAAACATGAAAAAATTATTTGTACCGTCGTCGATTTGAGGTCTTTTTGGAGTTTTAGTTATGTAGGTTGATACCTGGGGTATTGTAAACAACTCCTTAGAACCGCCAAGGTGCACAAGTGCATCCATTGTTTACGAGCGTCCCCACAGCTAGTGACAATGCTCTCTCCGGCTACCTCGAGCAGTCACTGAGATCATATGGAACATGTTTGTGTATAAAGTAATTCTAATTTGGTGAAATGGATTTTCCCAATAGAACTGAATACTTTTAAACTATGTAACTTGTCTACAATAATATTTGTTAGTTATTTAATTATTGAAATATTTAGAATAACAACTTGACATTTTAAAACGTTAACGTTAAAATATACATAATTCAAAAGTCCCACGAGATTCCACTGTCAGACAAGTTTCTCTGTACTCTGTAACCATTTCTTAATAAAACAGAAGCAACAACAGCTTCCCATGCTTGGCATATTTGTTTAATTTGATTATTTATAAAAATCTTCCAATTAATTGTGCTATAACGGTCGTTAAAGTACAAGACATTCAAATCCATTTTAATTTTTCGTTAATTAGTAATAAATAAAAACACGTTCAACATTTGTATCAATATATTAATTATAATTAATATATAACAATTAATTAGTAATTATCAATAACATTATCTGTATAATGCATTATTAGAAAATTATTTAGTTATTATTAAAATATTAAAATTCCATAAATAATCAACATCAATAGTAATAATTACTACATTTGGTACCAACACATTTTTTTTTCCTTATAGAGGGACATTTCCATTACATAATACCGATATTAGTGTCCAATTATAGAAGGATATTGCCATCAAATACTATAGTAGTGAATTATTTTTATTATTTATATTTTTGTAGAGGTTTGGTAAAATGCGTATTTATGCACTCGTCCCTTATGGACTTATGAGTCGTACTCTCCCAAAGGCATACCGACTAAAACCTTCCTCTTTGCCAGGAGTTTTCCCCACTCCGGGACCGCTCTCTCATTACTTCGGAGTGGCGCCTGCTTGTAGCCTATCTGTGGCCCCTCCTCTCTGGCTGCTATGGGTCTAGCCCGCCCTCATCCTTCTTGCACCTCTGTACTGTTGTCAATATGAGTCGTCGCTTGCTCGCACTTGGTCTCCCGGTATTAGCCATTAACCTCCCTAGCGAAGAGGTCACCACCACTGCTTTGTCGCAAGTCTTCCGCAGATGATCCCCGAAGTTCAACATGCTGTCCAACATAACCCCAAGTATCTGATCGATCTAGAACCGAATTATTAGTATCCAGTTATAGAGAGATATTGCTTTCAAATATTACAGAGACATTTGTATCAAGTTAGTGTAGAGTGGGATATTGTTATCATATAGTACCGATATTGGTGTCTCCTTATAGAGGGATATTGCTTTCAAATATTACAGAGATATTCATATCTAGATATAGAAAGATTTTTCTATCGCATAGTACCGAAACATTGGTATCTCGTTATAGAGGGGCATTGCTATCAAATAGTACCGAAACATTGGTATCTCCATATAGAGGGACATTACTATCAAATAGTACCGAAACATTGGTATCTCGTTATAGAAGTATATTGCCACCAAATAGTACCGAAATATTACTACCTCGTTATAGAAGGATATCACTATCAAATAGTACCGAAACATTGGTATCTCGTTGTAGAGGGATGTTACTATCAAGTAGTTCCGAAATATTGGTATCGCCATTTAGAGGGATAGTGCTATCAAATAGTACCGAAACATTGGTATCTCGCTGTAGAGGGATGTTACTATCAAATAGTACCGAAACATTGGTATCTCATAGAAGTATATTGCCACCAAATAGTACCGAAATATTACTATCTCGTTATAGAGGGATATTACTATCAAATAGTACAGAAACATTGGTATCTCGTTGTAGAGGGATGTTACTATCAAGTAGTTCCGAAATATTGGTATCGCCATTTATAGGGATAATGCTATCAAATAGTACCGAAACATTGGTATCTCGTTATAGAAGTATATTGCCACCAAATAGTACCGAAATATTACTATCTCGTTATAGAGGGATATTACTATCAAATAGTACCGAAACATTGGTATCTCGTTGTAGAGGGACAGTGCTATCAAATAGTACCGAAACTTTGGTATCTTGTTATAAAGGGATATTACTATAAAATAGTACCGAAACATTGGTATCTTGTTATAAAGGGATATTACTATCAAATAGTACCGAAACATTGGTATCTTGTTATAAAGGGATATTACTATCAAATAGTACCGAAATATTACTATCTCGTTATAGAGGGATATTACTATCAAATAGTACCGAAACATTATTATCTTGTTATAAAGGGATATTACTATCAAATAGTACCGAAACATTGGTATCTTGTTATAGAGGGACATTGCTATCAAATAGTAGCGAAACGTTGGTATCTCGTTATAAAAGGATATTGCTATCAAATAATACTGGAATATCGATATCAAATTACACCTGGACATTGTTTACAAGTTATACCCGAACATGATATCTATCTATACACTTACATCGCCTTTAATTATACCTGGCCGATTAGGTTATAAGTTAGAAGTTGTATTAGGTTATACGGGACTTTGATATCACGTTACATAGGCAAATAGATATTAAGTTATACTGGGTTATGGTTAAGGAGTCAAGCTATACAAATAAATTGGTATCAAGATATACCGGGATATCGGCTTGCAGGACCCAATTTTGGTTTCCATTTTCGTTAACCAAGTTAGTAAAACATAAATATAATTTGATCAAGAGGAAAATATTTTTTGCCATTTTACCATTTCAAAAATTGTGTGGTTCTGTTAAAACATTTTTTCAGGTGTACATAGTGTTATATTGTTTCAATCAAGAAAGCAATAGAAGTAGAAGGAACAATTTCTCATTATATGCAACTTGTCTACTCTTCTTTTTTTACAGTAAAATACATAACTATGGTAGCAAACTTCAATTATATTTATTAGCGTGTAATATATCTCATATTATCATTGTTCAGATGCTTTACGTATAAAAAGTTAATGAAACATAACTTAACAAGTCTTGTTTATTAATTTTGTATTTGTTTCATAAACTAAACTATACTTTAAAATTTGCATATTTCCTAACCTAACCTCTTTTATTTATGATACAGCTTGCTGAGTTTATGAAGAAACAAGACCGTGTTTTAAAACGAAACTTTGTAATACCTGTCCAAGATCTGTAGGTTGGATCTGCGGTCCAAGCCGGTAGGTTATTACTTTTACATCCACTAAACATTAGCTCATCAAAATACTCTTCTATTTTTTTTCTTAGATTTTTATGCGTTTCCAAAGATATTATCGTTTATAATCTTTAGAAATACTGCTTAAATGATATTTATTGACAATTTAAACTGACAGACTATTTAAGACCGCAATTATTCAAATTTCCCTATAGTTAAAACATACATATACTGTTATTCACTGAACTACTTAGACATAAAAAGTGGTAAACAAAAGAATGTTGGAGATTATGCAAGAGAAAGATTTCATCTGGTTATAGGTAGCAAAAATAAGGTAACAAAAGTTAGTTCAGTAGTAAAATTAAGATTACACGATTTATGAGCTGTAACAGTTAAAGCACAATAACTTGGAGAAATCCAATGATGTAATTACTTTGTAGGTTACACATGCTAGACGATAAATGTCATATACACTAGATTTGTTAAATATTAAGTTAAGTTTAAAGTCTGTATTTCATTTAATCATATCCATAATAATTTAATAGACGAACAAAAGTTTGATAAAAAAGGCAATCAATATAAATTAATTAAAGGATAATCTGATGGTAATTTGAAAAAAATCATTATGTTTATAATATGCAAGTATGTAATTAAACTAACATGCAGTTAAGTTTACACCATATGTTTAATTTTGTGATATACAAATTTCTGAGACGACACGCACCAGTTGGTAAACGATCACTCAATTTGAATCTAAAAAACAAAACAAAAATAAACTAATTTTCCCTACAGCCCACGAAGAACCTAGACGGCTCTTTTTATTCTGGTAGTGTGTAGGTAATACATCAAAACTCCCATCGCCTTTCTTCTAGATTTCTCAATCAGTGTTCCCTACTAATTGCAGCTTCCCAATTTACCTCATGGACCTGGGTTATCTCCATAAAATTTTGAATCCCCACAGGGATTCAATGAAATCTATCACTCTTGAAGCCATTATTAAAATCATTGTATGTAAACACATAAATATTTTAAAATGCAATTAAGTTAAAACTCTATGTTTAAATTGATGATATTATAATATATTCAAAGACGACATGATAGATAATAAAAGTCATATACCCTAGGCATTGAAATATTTTGAAAATATTGTCTCTATAATATGAAAACACAAAATGATCAAATTTTATTAAACTCTTCTCCACTTCTTAAACCAATAGTGTAATATGTTAACCTTTCCCCTTCCTACCTGCTTGGGTTTTCCAGCTATCCCTCCCATTGTGTTACTTCCGGACCTGTCTCTCTGTACCGTTAACTTTGTTTAGGCTTACTATTACCATTAGCCCGTAGATGGCGCAAGGCGAAACAATTGTAGCTAATTAAGTTATTAAATACATTTGAAACTATAGCCTAGTGCTTATTTCATCCTTATTATGGAGTTTCAACAAGTAGTTACTGCTGTTACAGTTAAATTAAACTAACATTATGTAAGTTTAAACTTTGAGATTAAATTGATGTTGTATCTTAGACGACACACGCTAGAAAGTAAATTTCATACACTAAATGAACTAAGTATATATTGTGCATTATGAAAAGCATATTATTAATAACATGCATATATATAATAATATATAACGCAGTTAAGTTTAAATGATGTAAATGCATTTATGATGTAAATAACACATTAGACTACTAATAAAAGAAGGTAAATGACATATAGTAAAGATTGAGCATTATTTAAAGTAAATTTGTTTATAACATAAAAAGATATAAACAGTTACCACATTTTGGTAAAACTTCATCTTTAAATTGATCATTTAAAAGATTATTAGAAGACACTTACTATACAATAAATACGCTATGCAGATTATGGAAAATCATTGTGTCTATATTATCTAAATATTTATTTAAATTCACAAATGCACAATTATAGACAGAAAATGTCATTTGTTGTCAAGCCTTGAGAAAATCAATTTGTTTATAAAGTATTCAAACTCACACATAGCTAGATTTATACTACTAGTTTAACTTTTGCTCTAATTATACCTCACATAACACATAAGGCAATCGAACTATGTCGATTATATGACGGAAAATCATTGCGTTTACAATAAGCAAATCTATAATTAAATTCACAAACCGCTAAATTTAACACTATGATTAAATTGTTGTTTTTATAACACCTTAAATGATACATTCTAGAGCTTTAATTATTTATCATACACACAACACATATTATATAAATGACGCATATTATGGAATATGAATATGTTTTTAAATACCAACTATATAATATAGCTAAAACTGAGTTCATTTTCAAATCTTTGTTTAAATTTATCATGTAATAACTCAATAGACGACATTTCAAGATGGCAAATGTCATATGCACTACATATATTAAATAATTGTCCAATAATATGAAAAATCAATGTGTAATCATTATATACTGAAATCTAAACACAGATAAGTTAAAACGCTATGACTAAATTGTGCAGGTAATAATTCGTAGACGACATATATAATAGAGTTAATTTCATAATATACACCTAAAAGCACTCACATAATTATAAAGTTAATGTATTTATAAAATACAATTGAATGATTAAAGTAACACATAGTAATTTTAATATTATGATGTACTTCATCCGGAGATAATATGTAACTATCATATTCAGTTATTAGGTAAAAATATAATAAATCACTTTTAAAATTAATACACACACTAAAGTATAGGCACGAATCTCGTTTGGAAGTTTAAGCAAGTTTTGAACACATTAAAACTAAAAAGATTAGTACATTTATGTGTATTTCTCTTTTATTGTTTTATTAACGTTCACTCTTAGCCACAAATTAAAAAATAAATATTATTTTAATTGGTCATATGTTGTCTACATATGGATGGGGTTTCACATATTGCAGAACGAAGAGGTAGTTGACAACAGAAATGGACTACTTATGTAGTAACAGGATTTATACATCTTTGAATGGGCTACACTTTATATTAGATACCGTACAGCTTTATATTTATAGCTTCAGCTAGATATCTTAATATATTTATTTTTAAAAGATGTAGACTCGACTATGGTTCAGCAGACACATACATCTTTGAATTGACTACACTTTATATTTATAGTTTCATCTAGATATCTTAATATAATTGTCTAAAATATTTACATTGAGCTAGGGTCTAGGGGATTTATAAATCTTTTACAATTTATATCAGATACCGCTTTATATTTATAGTTTCAGCAAGATATCTTAATATAATTATTTTTAATGATGTATATTCAGCTAGGGTTCAGCAGATTTATAAATCTTTGAACGGGCTACACTTTATATCAGATGTTACTTTATATTTATAGTTTCAGCAAGATATCTTAATACAAGTATTTTAATTCATCTCGTATAATATAAATATTTTCAAAAGGAGGCGAGCATTATTTATTAGTAAATCATTACATTTATTAATATTTTTATTTAATTTTGTTTTCACTTGGCATTAATAATTGAGTATATGTTGTATGCCTAAATCAAAAAAATATAATAAAATTACATTTATAAGTTACATTTTATAATAGTTGTACTACTCTACTAATCATGAGAAGGAAGACCAATGCAGTGACAAATTTTATACTCTATTATATGATTATTTTCATCATTTTAAGTTACAATTTTTTAAGACGACAGAAATGCTAAAGTGTTGTGTTTAACTTAAATAACGACTTATGATTGCATATTTAACGTTTCTGTAAAAAACGTTCACTATTACCATTAGTTTTAGTTCTCAGTCGGACCTATGAACTAAATGTTTAAAAAAAATAAAAAATTAATATATTTAAATGAATTTCTTTAATTTTTAGAATATTTGATCTTCTTATTTCACTCAACGTAACATTTTGAGTGATTGAAAACATTACAAATATTAAGGTGGCTATTTAGAAGTTTTTATAAAAATTTTGAAATAATCGCTCTAAACATAACAGAGTGATTTGGACATAAAAATTCATTAATTTTTAGAAGTACTTTTAAAGATCATCTTTTTTTAGACGTGGTCTACTAATTGTGATACCAGTTTTAACTAGATGAACATAAAAATTTTGAATTAAGTACTATTTGAATTATGATTAGAAAAATAATGTGTTTCTATAACTTTTACTCTCCTTTAAAATCTCGTCACTAGTAATATTACATCTTTCATTTTAAAACTGTTTCAATTCTTAAACACAATTAATATAGTTTTTTTTTTTCACTTTGAAAGAAAAACTGATTAGTTATTATCGTACTTTATTTTAAGTTGTTTTCTTTATTACGTTTATTTAATTATTATACAGTAAAAAGGAGGTTCTTGGCAGTAATTTATCAGCAATAGGTCTTTATTGTGAGAGACAACTTGGGAGGTAGACGTATTTGATTAAAAACGTTTGGTCTGACAAATGGTGCTCAGTTCTGTTTGTGTTGAGATATTACAACGAAGAATAGAAAACAAATGACATCAACTCTAGGAAGGGTTTATTGAAAAATTCCAGAATGTGAAGGCTATGATGACGTCAAGGGCGCGATATGGATTCTTGAAAGCTCGTGACCTGTGAGCAAAAACATAACATTTTGCTAGAAAATGGTTAAGAGACGTACATTCTTAAGTGTGTGACACATTTTACAACGTGTCTCTTTGTACTAGAAATTTTAAAGAATAGAATGGTTTGAAAATTGTTGTGGTAAGCCGATTACAGTATTTTCAATAGGATTAAGACGAATCGCTCTTAGGTTTTGAACAGCACCTTGTAAAAGTATAAAATAATGTATTTCTATTGAAATTGTGAAATTGTGGATATAGTAGAATCCATTGAATATTCGATTCCAGTTTATTTTATTATAATTTGTAAGAAAGAAACTTCGATATTTCGTAAATTCTTTTCCATTCTTATGTGTGACACAGATTCATGAAATTTATATATATAAATCAATAATAAACTCTTAAAACTTATAATCAAAATTAACCACTTCTAGTACGCTAATACTCTCATCATTATTAATTAATTGCATATACCTATTTTATACCTATATTAAATAAAAACAGACGATATATATATATATATATATATATATATATATATATATATATATATATGTATATATATATATATTTTTTTATTATTTTTTTTTTTTTAATCAATAAATTTAAACAATTTATATTACAAATATGTTAAAAATAATTGTTTATTCATTACAGCTGGAGCTGTAATACCTTTCTGAACGTATAGAATATCTGCATAAAAGGTTAAATAATCCCAATTTATAAGGTCTACAGAAAATATATGAAATACAGATTTAAAAACTAATTCATCAAAATATTGAAATAAATTTTTTTGTGATTTTTTTTTTTAATATGTAATTTCATAATACCATTACATAAAGAAACTTGTAGAAGGAGTCATGTGATTTGGGTCTTACTATTTGTAAATTCTATTACCAGCTTTTAATTGAGAGATGAAATACAAATATAGAGCTGCTAAGAGTATGAAAATCAGTTATACTTTAGACTTGTAAAAATTCAAACTAATTGTCATAATCAATGTTGAAATAGTAAAATTATTATATTAGTAGATAAGATAACATTCAGTTATAAGAATATTAACTTAATTATGTTAGGCAATAATCATATTAGTGTATAATATTTTAAATGACTTAAATTGTGGGCAGTAATTTATTTAACAATGGAACTATATATTGTTTTGTGTCTTAATTGATCATTAATTTGTTTTGTTTATTTTTTCCCGCAAAGTTTTAAATGAATGAGGTATAGGTTGACCTTAATTTTATATATTACAGATCTATTCTATGTCTAACCGAATTTAATGGGAAAATATGAAAGGTATTTCAAACAAAAAAATGTATTGTAATTTCTCGGAAAAAATCTTACAATATTCTATTACATAAAAACTATTATTTAGTCCGCATAGCTGCAAATAGCTAGTTCAATACTATCGAAAAATTTGTTTTCGTCAGGCGAACATTATTTTCGGATAATTAGTGAATAACAAAAAACGGCCTTATGTGTTGAATAAACAATTAGGCTCTTGAATACTATAAATGATATCTGAAGTTGTTCTCCTTTCGACGTACTATATAATTATTTAAGAACAACATCAACAATCGTGTGTTACTAAATGTTTTAACAGTACATCGGACAAATATTTACTTTCAGAACTCCGCCATGGGAACAACGCAGCTATAACAACACCGTATATTTTATTAAATCAAAAACATATATTTCGTGACTCCTGTTCAGAATGTTGTTTCTTTTTTTATACTTAAATAATTTGATCATGAATTTAATTAAGAATAAATAGAAATTTAATTGTAAACTACTAGACTGTTTATTAAAATTACACATTTATTTAATAAAAACCGGGCATGTAGTGAGTCATACCTTTAAGGAATTATATTATAAAATTGTTTAACTGGTAGATATATTATTTGCTTAGTTTATCAGTACCACATTAATTATTCACATTTATGTATTCCTGAAGTTTTCTCATTTTTAATAATAAAATTATAATTTATTTTACAACTGTCACTCGTGGGCCCAACTATCCTTCACTCTTTATCAACGCCTAGGTTTTTTTATATCCATACAATATTAAAAATAAACTGTGCACAAACATTGTACAATCTCTCTCATATACAAAACCAAATACCGATCAGGCATAAACTTAAAAGGGAATCTGTCTAAGGCTATAACTAGAAATGCTGATTTTCTAAAAGTTCACCCATACAATTTTGATATAATTTAACCAAAATAATATATGCTCTAAGGGCTGAAAAAATTACCGTTCATCTTCTCTTCAAAAAACCTCATTTCAGGTATCATTGGTTAAATAGAAGAAACAAATTATACCAAAAAGTTTATAATGATTCTATAGATATCAGGGTTCATTTTACTATTTTAACAATGACTCACACACTCATTGCAATGTATGGATTGGAAAATTGTTTTGAGTCTAATAGTCACACTATACCAAAATTGTATTGAAATAGTTTTTGCTAATTTTCAGAAATTCCACATTTTAAAATTTCATTTCCTCTTGTTAACTAATAATTCATTAACCTTAATTTTTTGTGTTATGTCAATCAGTACACATTTTTGGATTTTTAGAGACATTATTTTTGGAAGAAAAGATCAATATCGTTGTAACCGATTTTGAGAAAATTGAAATTTTCAGTTTTAATCTTATAGCACCTACTCACAAATTTTGAGTTATAAGGAAAAAATCAAATAGGAACCTTTTAAATACCCCTTAAAAAAATGAGTCGACTGATTTAGATTATTAGGCACTTCATAGATGACACACATTTTATAACCAATAACCATTTCTTTGGGGCACACGTAGGGTAGCATAAAACGGATATTTTCACGATTTTTGACCAACGGCAGGTACATTTTATCCGTCCCATACTAACGTGAGAAAGTAATATTCTTTCATGCATAGTGAATTAAATATTGTGCACTTACAAGCAGACACGAACACTCATACAAGACGGTGCAGATAATAGAGACTATACTTATGTTTAAATAACTCATTCCGTGAATTATATAAAATTAATCTATACTAAATTAAATTACATTATTTGACTTCCACTGTTCAAGAGAATCACGAATGAGGAACTCTCATGTTCTTATTACAGCTTAATCCTGGTATGATTAGTTCCACCCCTATAACACTCACGCTAAGTTAACCAAAGGAAGTATAAGCAGGGCGGAATTAACTCTAATACGGCTGCTAATATATTTAATTAAATATAAAAGGTTGTGTTCTTTTAACATTTTTCTTTTCATTTCGAGTTTTATACTTCCGCCTTTGTAAATAAAATGTAAAGTTACACGTAATGAGGTTAAGATATTATATATCCTCTTACTAGCAATGCGGATTTGGATATAAATTACAATTTTGTAACTCTGAACTGGTTGCGGTAATGATAATATGTAATAAAACAAATGATTGCATTTTCTTGTTGTCATCTGTTATTAATAATAAGAAATGCTACGTAATGCAATATATTGTTCAAACTACTTTGTTTTTACTCAATTTACAAATAAAGTTTACCTGAGTTTTACAAATAATAAACAAATTGTTTATTAGGATACGGTATTTAATATAGTAAATTTTGAAACATTTCTGGTAAAGATTGGAAAATATGTTATTAAATCGGTTTGTTTACATAAATAGTATTTCGTCCTACCTTCCGAACACTGTCATTAAACTTCTGATGCGTAAGTAAAAAAATTTCTTTTCTTTATTACTAGGTTTAACCTCATGTTTATAATACCTCTTATAAGAGATAAATTTATCTTAAAGTCTGCAACCATGATAGAATATAAAAGTACAAATGGAAGTATGGAATGGAAGCTAAATTAGGCGTCAGCAGTTGAAATAACTTAATCAGGAAAACCTGCTAGTTAGTAATGTTAGTTTTATATAGGCCTATTAAAACGACGACAGATTGTCCTGTTAAATGATAACAATCCATTATTATCAAATAACTTTATCACCAAAAACTAAAAACGCTAACTATAAAGTAATATATATTTATGATTAAAGTAATAGGTTTATTTAGTCATAGGAGATTAAAAATCACCAAGATCGCTAGTCTTGAAGTCCAAACAATAGTCATTATTGGATGCTAACATTGTCACATGGCTACAGCTTCATTAATTTCTTAATAACGATTTATTTATTACCGCTACGACCTTAATTTAAATAAATCTTTATTTATACAATCAATAAATTTTAATATATGAACAATAATAATAAAAGTAATTATTTTATCCGAAATTTGTAAAACATTTAATGACAAAGACTAAATTTTAATATCATCGGAATATTCTTTACAATCATTATTGTCAAACTAATACCAGTCATTTATAAATGTTTTAATAAATACATACCAATAGATTTTGTTATTGAATAATGTATTGATTTTTAATTCAGTTAAAGTATAATGTTTTCCCTATTATTATTATTCATTTTGTATAACAGTTTTGTATTGAAATACAATTTTTCACAAATATTAAACAACTGATTATCATTAAAATATATAAAAAAAACTCTAATTATAAAGCTACTTTTGTGGTCATTTTTATATTTTAACATTGTCTAAAATTACACCGTATTGAATGATGAATTCGTGATCATCTTGTTAAAATACGCGATAAGACGAAGTTTAATCAAAATAGTCAAAAACATTACCACATCGCCCGTTATCTTAATGATTAAATAATGCAAATTTTAAAACTGACAAATGAACATTCACAAATCTGGTAGTAGTAGGCACTTAGACTACTTAAATAAGTGTTTATGAAAAATTCCATAAAAATCGCTCCACACATGTTACGTGATAAAAAAAATGGTCATAAATAATATTAAAAAAGAAGAAAATAGCATAATTGATGTACATAGGGTTTAGTTAGTACTGCACTATTTATTTAATAGCTACTGTAAAACCATCAAAATCGCACTCACAAAATATTTACCTAATTAAGTCTGTTCCTTTTTTATCGAAAGCAGAGATTAGTGAAAAAGACATGAAAATAGCATTCCCGCTATAGAAACTATATAGTGTTCCTAATATACATACTAACGTCTGGATATCCATAGTTTTATTTACTGAATTTTAAATTCTTCTGAAACGAGAAAATCACTATATTTTTAGTGCAAACCTTGTCCACGGAAAGTAGAACTTAAGGTCCTCTTGTAACAACGATGCTATTAATCCTATAGAAATTTGTAAAAAGGTGGGTAACTTATTCACCAACACAACTGATATTATATCTTGATTTTAAAAATATATTTTTTTTTTTTAATAAAAAATAAATTCATTAAAAATTAGGTAATAAAAACAATTTTTAGTGTTGTATTACTTTCAATTTTTAGGTTAAAACTTAAAAACTCTAAATTTTTATAACTTTCGGCAACCTGTTAATCAATTCAGGTTTACACAATTTTTAAAACTACAGAGTAATGAATAACATACTGTACTTAACGATATAAAGTGAGTTTTATTATTATTACTTTGATATTGACCATCAATTTTAATTTCTGTTGATCGATTTCATCTAATATCTTTAGATCTAATAATTATTTCCTAAGTAACGTTGGTCTGTTCAATGAATTGAACAATAAATTTCTTGTTCTGAAAATTCTAAAACGTAAATTATATTTTTACCTGGATCTATCTGCCACATCACAAACTTATTTACTTAAGAAAGGCGTTAGAAAAGACTAAAAACCTGTTCTATTATTTTCATAAAATACAAAAATATATAACAGTATAAAATTATACATTACAGTTTTTTATTCATTACCGCTTAAATAAGTGAAATAATTATTCCTTTGACTATATCAAATGAGTAGGTAGTCCTAGACTCTTTCTTTATTTGGTCTGAAAAGATCTTTGCGCTTTCTTAATTTCAGCTTAGACTTTAGTCTACGTTGTAGCCCAGGTCATTTTATAAAAAGAAGTGTTGTTCGATATACCATTGTGTTCCACCCTCTTTAGAAAGGCTTGACTCTGGGATACTGCCCTTCTTGATCTAAGGGCTGTGGATCACGTAAGGGTGATAAAACATTAAGGATCACAACAGTATTAACGTTATTTTTGATTTATAATTAACTGTTGATTTTTAAGTACTTATATTAATGTTTAAAGATAAGTACTTGCTCTGTAACATATCAACAGAGATAATTATTCTAAATTAACTATATAAATGAATGCTGAGATTTATAAACTCATGTATATTCAGAGCATTTATAAAGTGGGTGATGAAAATGTATTAGTAATAAGAGGAATGTCAAAAGACTCTAAGGGTTTATTTTAGGTTTTCCAAAATGTTGGGAATAATAATTTTCTTTAACAAGTTGTTTGACAAAAACTTCACATTTGCTTCGGCAATTTGGTTAAATAAAAACATCTTGAATTGTTTCTAGTTTTTATCCGTTTAGTTATTGTCAAGAATAAAATTTCGTTTTCCGTTTTCAAGATGACAGCTAGACAGTTATTTGTAAAAATCTTAACCATGGGGTTAATTTACGAAATAATAATACGGCTCAATTAGGTAAATTTTGAAAATTGTACATTTAAAAATAAGCCCTATGAAAGAATATATTATTTCATTAAAAGAGGTTTATCGTAGACTTCAAAGCTTAAATATGTTGATTTTTTTAAATCAATTTCAATGAAACTCAATCCTCCCTGTGCTGCAAAACAAGTACACAAATTTGCTATTTTGTAAACTGAATTCAACTTAACATGGCCTTTAACCAGGCCATATGATGTTTATGTTGAAGTCTATTGATGATACGACTATTTTATTGACGGATGTAATTTTTAAAGTCTACACTATATGAAAATAAAAATAAATGTTGGAAAAAATTAAAGATGTAATCAATAGAGCCTAGTATAAAACACACAAACATCTGTGTAACAGTAATTCCTCATTTAAAATATCTTTATCTTTGATGATAGAATCGTAATAATGATACAGTTTAGAATAACTTATGATTGCTATCAACGTGAAGTCGTAGTTTTTACCGATTAAACTACACGATTCATAAATACTGTCAACAATGTAAATTATATTGACAATGATGGATTTAATTTAATTAATTGTGATGGACAACTTGAAGAACTGAAATACGTCTTTTCTTGACAGGTGGTAAAGCAGGGTAGGGGTTCGAGTGGAGGAAAGTATTTATTAATGTCAATGACAGGCCTCGTAGTTACTGGCGCATGACAATAAGTAACCAATTAATGTAGAAGGAGGATATAGATATAAATTGATATGGGTGACGATATTACCATCAATACCAGTGACATTCAAAATAATAACTTGAATCGTTAAATTTAATATTAATTGAGAGACGTACATGTAACGTGTAAATGATTTTTTTTTGTTTTTTTTTTAACAAATGATGTAGAAATTGTGTCAATGGATTTACACTATAGGAGGTGAAATAAATTTATTGCACTACATGCAACGAACATTTCGTTGAGACGATTTATAAATTCTTTTCTAGTGTGGTGTGAAAGCTACTAAACAATATTTGCCTATTATTACAAATATATTTATTTGTAAAACAATTTATTCATTTTTTAAGGAACTTGTTTATTCCATTTTCAAAACCGATAATACTCGTACTTTCCATGGACTTACCCAAACATTATATTGGTAACAATCTGGTGAATGAACAATTATTATCAATGTGTATGTTATGGTCCATGAATAGTAATGGACTTAATTGAGAAGATTTTTTTTTTATCATGACTGTTTTGGTGGCAGTCGGGGTCTTGTGGTTGATAACATGGTGTCCTGAGGTGATAGTTTGTAACCTGAAATTAAAGTATCATTATATTGTTGACAGTATTTTTGTAGAATTTCGAATTTAAAATAAAGAGCCAATAAAAAATATATGAAAGATAGCACAAATTTAATATCTTTTTCTCTACTTAACTTGTGTTTTATACCTATACAGGGTGAGGCAGAACACCCGTGCAGTACTTATAGCTGTCTTACTAACTTACTTTAACACTTTTTCTTTCTCATTTCCCCCTAATTTGGCCTCACAGAATCCAATAAAATTATTTTCAATTTTGAAATATGCCCCAAAAGGGGCCAATTTGGGGGGGTGGGGGTGCTTTTCGAGGAATTTTCAAATGGAAACATGAGTTGTGTGATACATCAATTTAAAGGTCTAAATACCCTGAACATTTTGACGCAAACAAAAGTTAATTATCTTTAACCGTATGTACAGGGTGTACCAAAACGTTTTGAAATATGATTTTAATAAAGTACCGTTACCCTACCTGCAATACGGAACAACACCAGATTTTTTCCAAGCTTATTAGTGAGCGATTAATTAAGGAAACGTGTGTTAGGGGCATTTTTCACTGGATTTTGTAAATTTTAAAAATGCTAAAACTTGAAGAATACAATAAAGCCTAAAACTCAAAATGCTTAAATAGCAACTTATAAAAAAATTTATATCAAATAAAAGTCTTTTCAAAACGAACATTTTTTGTATTTTATCTTTTTTTCTATCTCCTTACTGTTTTAAAATGGCAGTCGAAAATCTTAATACCATGTCAGTTCAAAAAATGCAACAAATTATTTTTAAATATAAAAGTTATAAAAGTTAAAACATTTATCCTACAATGTTTAATTAGCTTCATAGCTCTGAATGTCCTCTGAACTAGCCATAAAGTGAACTAGCCTTTCTATTGAAAGGTAAGATTATGGCTAGTTCAGAGGAGTTTATTAAGATCTTCTATACCATTGTTGAAATCACAGAGTTCAATATTTAATGACGGTTTCATATCAATACCGTAGTTTATTAAGATCTTCTATACCGTTGTTGAAATCACAGAGTTCAATATTTAATTACGGTTTCATATCAATACCGTAGTTTATTAAGATCTTCTATACCATTGTTGAAATCACAGAGGTCAATATTTAATGACGCGTTAATATCACTACAGTAGAATTTCAACTGTTATATCTTTAGTTTTCGAACGTACATATATAAGTCACTAATATGTTGTTGTATACTAACGCGTTGTTGTCGGTTTTATAGTGTTTTGAGATATTTTACGTGGTAGTGTTGAAGGCAGAGAGAGATAAATACTTAATCACGCGTTTGTTACAATACTGTAATGTATTCAGCTCTTATATGTGTCAATATCAAAGACAATAAAATAAAATTACGAATCATCAAGTCAACAATAGTTTTTCAAAGTTGAACACATCAAGATGAATAACTAATCACGAGTTAATATCAGTTTATAGTTTATTTAGACTTTTGAGACCACTGAGATTATACCTAATCACGCTTTGTTACTATTTTTGTATGTATTGATATTGTATGATTGTCAATGCAAAACACCTAATCAATAAAAATCATACTTAGACCAACAACGGTGCTAATTTACACATATTAGGCCTACACAACGTTAAAAAGGTCATTTTAATTACCAAAATAGAGGAAATCCAGATTTACACAGAATACAAGACTAACCCAAATAACATACTTAGTGACAAAATTAACTTTTTATCCAACCCGATCTACGACACAATAAAAAAACTAAAATAATTACCCGAAAACTTTAAATCTTCAGTACGATAAACCAAACATCATCGCAACCTATCTAGTCTTCTAGTGGAATCAGAATAGATCGGACAATTTATATAAGTGATCACAGACAATTTTATAATTAATATGTAGGGCCTATAATGAAGATGTCGACGTGTTCAGTGTTAGTGTTACGTGTTTGTATTTGAGTTCGTACTGTTATTGACGAAGCCGAATGTGTTCGGCGAATCATCACTGTAGCAACGACTAAAAGTAATTTACTGAGGGCAACCAATAAGGTATATATTGTAAAAAAATTAATAACTAATCAGAAGTTTATATCATTACTTTAGTATATTAAAGTATTCTGTTTGTCAAAGTAAACGTAGATAAATAAACTAGTAATCACCCTTGGATGTCAGTATTTTTAGTAAATTGAAATCTTATGTGTATCAATTGCACATAGAATCACCTTACCACATTTTGACATCACTAGTGTTGTGTAAAGAGGTTTATGTGTTTCATTTTAAATATTACCGAGATCAAAACATAACAATACCATCCTATCGGAGTTGAAGTACATTGATATACAATGTGTTCCATATTCGAAGACGCAGAGATCATTAAGCAACTACGCTACGCTATCCGTGTTGTATATTGAGATCTAATGTGTTCAATTCTCAAAGTCACAGAGATCTTGTAATTGGCTTACAATCACGATCAGGTTACCGATTGAATCGCTGACCCTGTTAAAACACCTGTTACAAATCCGTGATACCACTCTTAAGTGAGAATAGGTCATCATGTTTCTCTCTTTGACTTGCAACAACCTGTTCTTTATCCAACCTAGTAAGATTATGTTTTTTACAGTAATTTGTGGTAAATTAACTATGGCCGGTTAATGTTAGTGAGCATGCGACTGTTACTTCGGGGTCGGTATTTCTCTGGAGCAATTCATCATTTTGTATTTTTTTTCCATATCTACAAAAACAGAAAAACCAGGAACAATCTTCAGTTCCCTGATTTTTATTTTCTTTAGTTAATCTGTCAAATCTGGTTCCCCGTGCGTTGTAAGTTATATATGGTTTGCAGGGTGATTAACTACATAAGCAGTGTCAGGGGTCCACATCTCTATTGGTAAAATGGCATGGTATTAACCTTATTGGTTAATCATATGGGCTACCTAAAATCCATAACTACCATTACCTTACAGTTTGCAGCAGAAATCGGTTATCGACACCTTTCTTACCTTGTCTGCCAATTACCCGAAGGAGCCACTTTATATTTGCAAAATTTGGAAATAATAAAATTGACTTTCTCTTTTGATTAACGTGTTCATTCCTGCCTATATGACCATTGTCACCCATTTTACTGTTTGACCTAATTTGAACTTTTTCTTAGTTTAGTTTAGTTTTGTACTAAACACTTATTTTTACAATAATCTCATTATTGTACCTTATTATTTTATTTTCTGTTTTAATCTCAACTAGGCTATTAAATTTATTATTTTTCTGTTTGACCCATCTAGCGGATGGCTGTAGTTTCAACGAGTCGGTATACAAGGAAGTGAAGTGTTCCTAGTTAAAATAATGCCAGAACTAAAGTTTGCTGTGTTTCATAATGTACGATTCTTTCGATTTTGGTGAAAATAGACGGTTACTTCTATAATCGATGATTCGGACAAAAGTATAAAAAATGTGTTCATTAAATAAATAAATCGCAAGCATAATTAAATGAATATTATAGACTATCTATAGAACTTCAGTCGTTTGAAAATATATATTTTTTGTACTATTTTCGAATGTAAAAGGAGTGTTTCAAAAATCTACGCAAGTTACTAGAATATAAAATAAGTAAACTCACGACGAACTGAAGACTACCAAAGAAAGGGTAGTAATTTTTTTAAGGTAATTTTTACTTTAATTTTTGTATTACATTAATTATTACACAAAAAAGTAAACTTTTATTATTTTTATACGAGTGTATTTAATTACAGTTAAAAATATATTATAATCGTATTATTGAATAATATAAATATTTTTATATGCATACTTCAAATTGTGAACATTGCCATCTTAATATAAAATAAATAACCCCTAAACGCAAATAGAACGCTAACACAATTTTAACGTTAGAGAGTTTAATAAACCCTTGTTGTACATTTCGATAACAGCTACGATCTTTAGAGGATTGGTTTATGTCATGCTAAGGATGGTAGCTGTGTTACCGAAATGTACAATAAGGGATTATTAAACTTTCTAACGTTAATTGTGTTAGTTTTTTATTTGTGTTTTGGGGATTATTTCTTTTATATGCATTGGATGTTGTATTCTCATCTTGAGTGATCGGAATAACACAAAATTGCATAGAAAGCCTAATCTCCTTGTTGTAACTCAGTGATATGATGGAATGTTCGGACAATACAGACATGTCGTGAAGAGTGAGCACGGTTATCAATAGAATAGTTATTACGTCCGGAGTCTGATGCAGAATAGATGGGAGAGGGCATGAGCAAATATTTTGCTTCCTATTCGCGTATTTCAGTCTCCACAAATAAATTTTGTAATGTCATTTTTAAATTGGTTTGATTTCGTAAAGAAAACGTTTTAAAAATTTGGACATAACAACCCTTCAAAGGTTATCGGGCCCAGATTAGACCCAGAACCCGGGTCATAACTTAGCCACCGTTTAAAACACGTATTTTGCAATTCAACGTTACGCCCACTTACAATTGTCCCATCACAATAAATAAAATACCGTTGGAAAAGTAATGTTCCGTAGATGCATAATCATGCAAAAAAATACCACAAAACGTTATAAATAATATTCCAAAAATTGCTGAAGTTCACGTATTTTTAATACGTAACGTCAAAGATTTGAACCGTGCGCCTTTTCATAAAACGCGACGCCATTTTTCCCGATATCATTACAACTCTATTTATCTGTCATTTAGGTCAACTAAAACACTGTTCCATAGATCACATGTTTCTCTTTCTAACCGTAGATTACAAATTCTTCTGCGTCTCATAGATCCAGAGATATATCTATTTGACCAGAGAACAAACCTGACGACACGAAATTCATTTGTCATTCGATGCATTTTACGAAAAGACGAAATGCATTTCTCTCTGTTTTTAAAATTATTTTTCTTTACACTATGTTGTAGGGGAAATTCCATTCTATAAGTTGGTACCACTCGACATAGGCAATACTTACTTAGAAGGTTTTGTTTTGATCTCGGAACATACGCAAATGTGCAACGTAAAAACTGTAACAAATGACGTAGCGCATATTGTTTTGGGGTTAGATATTTGTTATTTTGAAGGTTTGTGTATACAAATTGTATATAAATTGTGTATACAAGTTACAATATATGTGTTTTTATATCTAAAGTTTATGTTTGTGAGTGATAGTTTAGTTTTTGAACGGTTCATATTTGGGATAACCTAGGCCAATATTATAAGCCTAGCCTATATGCACATTTTCTTATATTTAGTGTTTTATATGATTATACAAGTGAATATGTGTGTTATTCTTTGTAAAGTATATATTGTCTTAGTAAAATCTAATGATTTTGTCTTTGGCCTATCTTCATATTGTTACTAGTGAGGCTAAATTGTGGAGGTTACAAACCTAACCTCAACCGTCAGAGTATCACTTTTTAGTCAAAATCGTTGTTTTTATTTTTAAAATGTAACAAATTATTATTTTTTCCCTTAAATATATTAGAAATCTCAAGTAATGGTTGAAAAAATTGCAAAAAATGTATTAGTATGTTTTTGATCACCATTTCTGTGAAATTTCTGTTCCGTTACTCTTTGATTTTTTGGTATTTGACCAAAAAACTCCAAATTTGATAATCTAACTTTTTTTTCACTACACACCTACATTCTATGCACCTTTCTGGACATAATGATATATAGAAGTTCTGGATAAAATATATTTTACTACTTTTAGTGATTTTTTGGGAAAAAATGATCAAATTCCCTTTATTCGTAAATTATTTTTTTTAATTTTGAAAATTTAACAAATTTATATATTTTTTTTCCTAAATATATTCACAAATAATACACAAAAATTGTGTATATCTTAGAAAAAGGTGGTAAGCTTTTGATTTTGGGTGATACAGGTATTTCTGAAAAATGATAACATCATTTTTTGACATGTAACATACTTACTCCAAAACCGTTTCAAAAAAAAATTAATACATAGATGAATTCTATGCATATTTCTGAGAAAAATTATGTCTTATAAGTTAGGTTTTGTATAAAAATAATATTTTTTATTATTTTTTAAACGAACGAAGAAAATTAACATTCACCTCTTCTAGGGAGCAAATAGTAAACAGCATCATAACTCGGTTTTCGATTTTTTTCTATAGATACTCCGTAATCTTCTCCAAATCCTAACGATCTTCTCTTTTTAGAGTTTTGCTGGGGGAAGGCCTATGCTAGATACCTGGCAGTAACTCCATCGTGATGGTTTTCGGTAGCATCTCCCATCCCCGTTTCATTTTTAGTTGCTGGTGTCGCCACATAACTGAGGTCGAGAATACCTCAGTTATTTTGATTCAAATTTTGATTCAAAAACTGCATGTGAGGAGCCCAGGGCAGTTTTTACATTTATTTTACAAGCTACCTAATTAGGTATCCGGGAAGTTATTCCACTTCTCATTTATATTTTTACGCATAAACAAAATAACTTATACAATTCCCATTGTGTTTTACGTTTATATTTCAATTTCAATTTATTATTATGAATATTTTGTTTATAAAGTATTGTTCTGGTTTTGTGATAGTCGAAATCAATTTTAAACTTTTGTTTTTTTCTAGATACATCTGCGTCACACCAGACTATTTCTTTTTTATTATGAGTTAGCCAGTCGATTATTTCTGAAATCGTGAAGAAAGTCTGCAGTGAAATTTGAAACATTTAACTGCCCCCATCCCAACACAAGAAACATGGAAGCAAACCGATAAGGTATTTAGAAATATTTGTGATTTTTCAAACAACGTTGGCAATATTAACGGAATGCACTTTAAAATGAAATGTATTCTTCAGAAGTTACTAAAATTGTTTTTGTTAGAAAAATACATTCTCATTTGTCCTGGTAGTGGTTGACCCGTTTTACAGATTTCATGTTGTTGATGAACGTACTTACGGACGACAGAGTGATAGAGGTATTTTAGAGAAAACACTTTTCATCGAAATTTCATTCAAGAATAAGAAATTTTACCATCAAAACCTTTTCCAGGTTTAGCCATTCCTATACCTCATGTACTTAATGGAAACGAAGTATATGGTTTTCAAAGTTATTTAATTCGTCCTTTCAGTGTAAACGACATTAGAATGAAGAAGTTCAACTTACGAGGATAACTTCGCAATATTAACACACAAGTGGTAAATTTATTTAGACCGACAGAATCTGACATAAACAACAGGTGCAGGCATTGTAAAAAAGGTATTTCGGATTCAGTAGTATACAATGATAGAGAAACTCGTTCAACAATCTCGATCGTGAGAGTGCTAGATAATTTCCAGTTAATATTGATTATTAAGTTCCCTGATTATTAATTGTTCAGTTAAATTGTGAAGAGGAGTTCCCCATTCGTTGGTTAGTTTGTTTTGGTGTGATTAAGTAAATATTCTATGTCCTTCGTAATAAAAATTGCCTGTGTTATGCCTAGTAGGTTACCATTATGGGCTACCGAAACTCCATAACTGCCCTATAAATCATAACCAATACTTAATCACGCTATCCTATTGGTCTTGATGTGTATTCAGATACTATAATATTCCATTTGAATGCAACAGAGATATACACAATCCCCCTATTGCATAGATGTTGTAGGTTATTGAATAATTTGTTACATTTTAAATTTCATATAAATAAAAACATATACACGCTATGCTATCGGTGATGTAGTATATTGAGATACACACATCAGATTTTTGAGATTTAATGTATACCATTTTTGAAGCCACGGAGATCTATATCTAATGATGCTTTAATTTTAGAATTGTAATGTTTTTAGATCTTCTGGGATTTCAGTATTGTTGTGTATTAATATGTTCTTTTTTTCAATGTTAAAGTTACCGTTATCTGTAACTAATTAATTGATGTTATTATTACTTTAGTACATTGAGGTCTAATGTGTTTCATTTTCGACGCCAAGCACAGAGATCATTATCTAATCACGGATTGATTTGAATATAACAGCATAATGCTGTCTTCTGTGTAAATGTTTAACGCATTGACACAAATTATTGTTAATCGTGCTTTTATTTTAGTAATGTAGTTTATTGATAGCTTCTGTGTATAAATTATGAGAGCAGCAGCATGAATAGATAATCACGATTTAATTTCAATATTATAGTATTAAGATGTTCTATTTGTCAATGCTAAAGACACTGAGATCAATAAATAATCAACTGTTGATCAGTAGTGCATTGAGGTCTAATGTGTTTCATTTTTGAAGCTACGAATATCAATACCTAATCACGCTTTGATTTCAGTATTGTAGTGTATTGGATATTCAGTGCTTCATTTCGGAGGCAGCGAGACAGCTAATCACTATTTTATGTGGGGATTGTTGTTTATTGAAATATATGTTAATGTTGGGAAAACATACTCGTATATATCAATAATAATGCTTTCATTTCAGTTTTGTAAGAAATTAGGATCTTGTCTGCGCCAAAGTTGAAAGCACAGAGATCAATAATTATTCATTTGATATCAGTACTGTAATGTTTTGCGATTGCCTGTGTCAATCACGAAGGCACATAGCGCAACACAAAATCACCCTTTGATATAATCACAACTGTGGTGTATTAAGATATAATGTGTTCCATTTTCGTAGCCACTATGATCAAGTCTTAATCATGCTGTGATATTAGTACTGTAATCAATTCAGACGTTTCATAAGTCTCTGTTGAAGTGATAAAGATCAATAACTACTCATAACCAGTACAGTAGTGAATTATAATTTAAAGTTAAATATAATGTTTGATCTAGTCTCCTGAATTATGTAATCAATGAACATATGATTTGTTTTTACCTATAATGATGTATCTGTATGCCGTATAGGTATCAGCGATTGCCCGATACAGACGTTCATCTCTTGTACATTGATACCAACATCGGTATTAGTGGGTAGCAATCGATTGGAAGAATTTGTATATACGTACCGTGTGGTTATATTTATTGTCTCAATGTGCCACTGTTTAAACAATTTAGCAAGTATTTTTATGTGTCTATATTTTTAGTTTTAACAGTGTTTTTTCAATAGTGTTATGAGTACTCAATAAATAGCTGTCAGTTTTAAAGGGACTCCACTTTTCATATGGCTGAACGACTACACGATGTTTTGGAACTGACGATGGGTTTTTAACGGTCAATACTAGTTATCCACAAGGATGAAATTTGGATTATTTAACACAAAAATTATGGTAAATATTCCATAATATATTCATGGAATCTAATGTGTTTAACTTTTCATGGTGTAGTGACAATAATCAAAACAATTTCATATTAGAATTTGATATCAGAAACAGTGTATTTTAGATCTTCTCTGTGTTATATTTGAAAACACAAAGATCAATAAAAAAATTGTACTTCTATATCAGTATTAGAGCATATCAAAATATAATGTGTTCCATTTATGGAGCCACATAGATCAATCACCTTTTGACATTAGGACTCAGAGTATTGAGATCTTCCGCGTCTCAATTTTAACTCACAGAAACCAATAAAAAATCACGATCTGATATCACTGTTATAGTGTATTGCAATATAATGTGTTCATATTTTGAAGTCATACATATCATTATCTAATCACGTTTTTATGTTCAACTGTGCGTCAATATTGAATCACAGGTGGATTAGTACTCTACTCTGTCTAGATCTTAGTGTACATTTTTCGTCCACAGAGATTAGTGCTTATTTCAAAGATTATTAACTCAGATAATGTGTTGCTATCTTATTGCCCACAATTTTAATTTACAGATATCTTCACAGTAGGATATGGAGATATTATTATACGCTTTTATGTTTTCATGCAGATTATTTCTTAATAACCTTTTAATATCAGTTCTGTATTGAATTGAAATCTTATTGTGCATATTTTATGTTTACAAACTCACGGAGATCAGTACTGTAGTTTATTGAGACCTTATTGTGCTCATTTTATATTTACAGAGATCAGATATGTACGTTTTTGAGATCTCATTATGCACTTTTTCACACAGCTTAGTACTTACCAACATGTTTATATAAGTTCTGTAGTATATTGAGATTTTTTTGTGTACGTTTTATATTTATAAAAAATAGTAGTGCAGATTAATTATTAATACGTTATGGTACACTTTTTATATTACCAGACATGGGTACTGCTTTTTATTCATGTCTTAATAAAACCTCAATTACTAATAATTAAAACCACTATGTACTTTTTGTTATCATATACATTAGTAAGTAATGAAATATTGAGATCAGTACTGTACTATTTTGAGATCTCATTGTACGCATTTACAGAGGTTAGTAGTTAATAACGTGTTGAGATCGAGTACTTTTATGTATTGATATCTTATTAGCAAAGTTTTATGTTTACAGAAATTGATACTGTAGTTTATTTAGACCTTATTGTACACATTTTACGTTTTAGTAGATCAGTAAATAATAAACTTTTATATCATTACTGTAGTGTATGGATATGTTATTGTGAACTTTTTGTTTTCACACACAGTAGCACGACTTAATAACGTGGTAGTATCAGTTCTGTAGTGTATTGAAATCTTATTGTGTACAATCTCTACTTACTGAGTTCAGTAGTGTAATGTAAATATTGTACTCTTTTGTTTTCACGGAAATCAGACCTCAATATCGTGTTGATATTAGTTCTGTAGATTATTAAGATTTTACTGGTGCTAGTCTTGTATACAGAGATCAAGAATTTTTAATAAAGTATTGCTGTCAGTCCTTTAGTTTATTGCCATCTGTATTTTCCATATTTATTTATTCCATGTCTTGTGTTCTTACACAAGAGTTTTGTTTACATGGAGTTTTAAAAGTAAGTTTATTTTTATTGTAAATCCATTTAACCTATCAAAATAAAACGTTAAAAAAACTTGCAAACCATAACACAAATATATCTAAAATTTCTTGCAATAGTTTGTTTCTATGATCGTATATAGGTTCCAATGTTTTCTATTATCTATGATATTTATTACTTAAGCTTTTTAAATGAATATCTTAACGATATTACCCGATAGCGAGATAATATTTCTAATGTATCACATAAATTTAATATTAATGTTAGGACAGACTAAAAGGATAAGAAGAACATTATAACAGGAATAGTTAGATCAATTTAAAAGGACAGTCAAGACTATCTAAAAGTCAGTTAGATTATTTTGATATTAAGGTTAGTACAGACTAAAGATTAGAAAAATTTATAACATTTTAAAAGCACGGTCAAAAAAAATCTAAGAGACAGTTAGGACATTTTAATATTAAAGTTAGTACAGACTAAAATGATAGGAAGGAAATTATAAAAGGAACAGTTAAAACGGTTTAAAAGGCCAGATAAGACAGAATAAAATGATAGCTAGGTCATCCTAAAAGGCAATCCTACAGTTTAGGAATAGAATCAATACCTATAGGACAGATAGGACATGATAAATGAACGGTTATGGTGGAATAAACAGACTGCTAGGAATTAATAGAATCTAAATGAATAGTTATTACAATCTAAATTGACAGTTGAAACAACAAAAATACAGTTAGGACAATCCCAAAGGGCGGTTAGGACAAAAAGTGGACAAAGTGAACCGTCAGAGACAGTTTAACAGAACAATCAGCACAGTAAATTGACAGTTAGAGCAATGAGAAGTGAAATATGATGAAAAACTGACAGTTATAGCAGAATACACAGCCAGCTATGAGAAAATATAAGGTCATTTTGGGAAGAATAAACAATCATAGAAGACGTTCTAAATGGAGATATTTGGTAGTCTAAAAGATTTATTGGGAAAAATAAACGGACAGTTCGGATGGACTAAAAGGATGGTTAGGTTAGGTTAGGTTAGGTTAGGTTAAGTTAGGTTAAGTTAGGTTAGGTTAGGTTAGGTTAGGTTAGGTTAGGTTAAGTTAGGTTAGGTTAGGTTAGGTTTGGTTAGTTTAGGTTAGGTAAGGTAGTTAAATGGTTAGGTTAGGTTAAGACGTTCTAAATGGAGAAATTTGGTATCCCAAAAGATTTATTGGGAAAAATAAGCGGACATTTCGGATGGACTAAAAGGATGGTTAGTAAGACAGAGTACTTGGACAATTAAGAAGAAGTAAATATCAGTTAGGGCAGAATAAACGGAAAGTTAGAACATTCTAAATGTAGTCTTTATTTCAGTTGTTGCAGCTAGGAATTTATAAGTAGAATATTGAACTGTGTTGTTTTGAAATTGAACACCAAAATAAATTGGGATGCCAAAATATACGCCACTGCAATCGATTTACCTATTGTCTAAACGGCGACAAAAGGTGACAAAGCAGATTCCCTCTTATTGATTTATTCATTTACTGTCGGTGTTGAAACCAACTGAATTGGATTCCTCATTTGTATTTAACTTCTTTGTTGCAATCATAATTACTTTTCAGTGAAATATTTCATGGAAATAATCAATATGTAAAATAGAATTTTCTCTTCTATTATTAAAATACTGCTAAAAATGTCGTAGACAAAACGTCTCAATACAAATCCAAGCAAGGATAGTCTGAAACACATGCACAAACACAAACACTATCCTCACAAGTACTCACAAACGCACCCTTTTTATTTATGAATATTTGAAAATTAGTAACATTTTGTTCATACATGAAGCAATAGGACCGAGTATTTAGTTCTAATAAATATTTGTTTATGAGAACAATATTTTACCAAATTTCGGATACACACTCTAGTTTTCAATCCAAATTATTTATTATTATATAAATTGTGTCGTTTCTAAAATAAAATGGTTGCCTGGCATTATTGAGTGTTCTACAGTTTTGTAGTCGACTTTACAGCTTAAACATATGCATCGAATTTAATGTATTTTTGATCCCCTTCTATTATTAATTGTATCCAACAATGCCAGCTTGTTTTATTTCTAATTACACAAATTAGCCATTTATATACAGAGGGGTTCACGATTTATATCGGCGCTTTTTGAACTCATTCTACAGACTAAATGAAAGAAGAAACTTCAAATAAATATATGTCCTAAAACGCATTGTTAGCTAGTTACGGCTAGCGAAAAATCTCGCCCTGATTTCTACTCCAATAAATTTCAGTTTTGCTGAAATCCCTGGTACTCAAATTAAGGGACAAATTTGGATCGACGAAGATCCACATGTACACTTTTAAAACATTACATAAAAAATATGTATGTCAAATCTGAACTAAATATCTTATCTACATCCAAAGCTTTTTTTAAATGCAAAATTGCGGATTCTAAGAAAACGAAGCAGTTTATAACAAATTTTTATAGAAACTTTTCAATTTATTTTTATCTAATGAACTCACTCCAGAGTTTAGCGTCCTATTTCAGAAACTATATATATATATATATATATATATATATATATATATATATATATATATATATATATATATATATATATATATATTCACAATGCCGACTAAAATCATTTGTATGGAATATTTTCTTTCCTTCCTATGTGGTACATATGTACACTTCAAAGCTCTATATTAAACATTTTTATATATGATTGTTTTCACATAAAATTTTAAATTATCAATATTTTAAAAAATTTAATGTATGACAAAGATAGTTGTTATTTAAAAACAAATTTGATTTGAACCTCATATTCAAGATGGAGAACTCCTCCTTGATCAACTACCATCTATAAACTGAGAGAATAAATGGAATTTGTTGCATAGTAACAGTTTTCTCTTCAAAAGTTATTTTTAATTTAGTAGGTATTACTTCATCTATTAACAATTTTATATTATCCCCTACCTCCCTCAGCATATGGGGTGGATATCTTAATCTTTAATACGTTATTGTGTCTTATTTGACACTACGAAGTCTGCTACAAACAATTTTTTTTTTTATTTTCTGAATGTGTTCTTATTTTCTAATAATATTTTTGAATTAAACATATGTCATATATAAAAATAAACTACACTCAAATTGTGATTAATGATCAGGATCAAACCATTTACAAGGTTCTGAATGGTACAGTAGCAAATCAAACGTCTTTAATAGCTTTTTACCAACAAATTAGGTAGTTCGTAACAAAATAAAATCGTATCTTTAGGTGTAAGCACGACATCACTACTTAATGGATTATTTTGCTCTTTTAGGCAATAATTTACTATATTATGTTATTATATTAGACTAATATAAATATGTGTTTCGGTGAAAAAATAGAATGTTTTAGATATAAAAATATTTGCAAAACATACATATGGCTTAAAACTGTACCTGATGATATGTATTCATTTTAGAAGAATAAAATAATAAATGGATAAAAATCATTTATTACAGACAGTGATTTAAGCGTATTGTCAATGAACTTCCTGTTACATTCAACAAGCCCTCATAAATATTGAATGAGGTTGATACTTTAAATATAATATTTTATAAAATGTTTAAATGTTTAGAAATATAAACAATCTAAACTTTTTATGTCACAGGATATAAATAAATAAACTATATTTATCACATTATGGATTTCTGTCTCTAGGATCACAAGAAGATTACGAAAACATCTTTACAACTTCTGCAAGATGTTTCCTTTCGTTGTGTCAGGATTTCTACTTCAAGGTGGATATTAGAGAATGAACTGACAAAGAAAAGCAAGGACGATGTGTTACACAATTTTATGTTTCACGACTTTACCTCCATTGGTTACAAAATATTCTTTTTCTATGAATCCTTGTTAAACATTTCATCAAGTAAAAAATCATTTTGTTTGTTTCTTATTTACAGCAAATAACCTTTATTTAAGATTTATTTTAAAATATAATTCACTTTTGCACAACATTTTAAAAAAATGTTCTCTTTAAATTCAAGCGAGGTATAATTGTAGTTGTTATAAATTATTTTAACTTTACGCTAATGACTTATTAATATTGTAACATGAACCAAATTGCCTTTACAATACTTAGATCAAACATTTTAACAATATTGATTACATGTTGAACTATATACATGATGACATAAGGAAATTGTAACTGGGTTTGTGTAATATGTTAATGTTATTCTATAGTACAAAATACATTATAATGTACAACTTACTATACTTTCGTAGACAAAGACGCATTCAAAGTCAAGTGTTTGCTCTAAAATCTTGACTTCAGTGTTTTGTTCACAAACGAAAGCGTCTAACATGATAAAGCATGATTAGTATATTCGTATACTAAACTGTGAAATCCCCACTAATAAAATTAAAAATTGTACGATAATTCTTACATTTTCTCAACAATTATTCATATTTTAAATAATTGTGGACTCTACAATTCTGTATTTTCCAAATGAATACTGCATTATTTTACCAATATGATCTATTATAGCCTTAAAATATATTATTTAAATATGCAGAACTCCTACTGTTTTCCTCTTGGTGCTTATTAAAAGCAGACTAGCGTTAAGCAACGCAATTAGCATGTCATTATAACATTCCTAGCAAGAGGTCGTCGACACTATAATATATTTTATCAGGAAACATTAAACCAAATAACGATCAAAGTATATTTTACGATCTGTTCTCGGTTTAACAAAGATATCCCAAAGTTATAACCGAGCTACTTGATAATACTTAACTGGTTTTATAACCGAGCTACTTGATAGATAACCATATTATTCCTGACTACAAAAAATTTAAAAAACCATAAATAACTAGTTTAGAAAATATTTTTTAAACGGAAGGTCATAACAAAAAACCTTACTTCCATGTTACCAGGGGACTTAAATTTAATAAAGGCGGAACCAAAATGGTAACAATGTTTGAAAAGAAAGATAAAAAAAGACAAAGACAAGTTTAATAATTAACAAGGCTCAAGTTTATTGAAAACAGAAAGAAATTTCGACGGTTCAGACTTTGTCATTTACAACAAAAGACATCCTGACACAAATCATCAGTAAAAAAAAAACTTATGATTAACAAGATCATAAATTGTAAAAAGTTATAAGCCCTTAATTGTAACATATAATAATTTAGATAAAAAAAATTAATCAACAGATTCTAAAAATTTATCCCCCCTTTTAGTATATATATATATTTATAGTTACAAAAATTTAACAATAAAAAAAAAAACAATGAGCACAGCTTAATAATTCACAGAATTATAATTAATCAAAAAAAGAATTATACGCCCTTAATGTAAAAGTATAATAATTTAAAAAAAAAATTAATCAAAAGATTCAAAAAACTTATCCCCCCCCTTTTTAGTTTATAAGATGATAGTTTCTTTTTAAACAGTTACAGAATTTAACAAAATATAAACGAGCTTGATATTTTAAGTTCAAAAAAGATCATATCTATAGTTAAGATGTTTATCACTAAACTAAAGTTACATAATATAATTGGTTTGAAAATTTCTTAAAAACTATATTGGCCAATAAATTTATATATTTAAAAAAGAAAAGAATTTAGAAGTTTGAAATTTTGTTAATTGACGTCAATTATTTTAATTTAGAAACTAACCTCTTGGAGGTTGTTAGGACCGAAAATTGCATGCAGGCTCCACCCAAGAAATTGTTATATAATTTATAAATAATTACACAAGTCTACATCTAGAAAATAGTTTTAAGGAACACATATTTGCGGAAGTAAATTTAGGCACATATACAATATGAGTTAGTTAAAGTTCTGTAAAGTCAGCTGTAAAAAAAGGACATCACTTTTATGCACTTGAAAATCTGAAGTTATGTTATACAAAAACGTGTTTTGCCAACAGGACGAAACTTGTTAGGATGTTTCGCTGGTTTGCGCAATGTGAGACAAGAATTTCTCTATTTCTCCTATTTCTTCTACCAGCATATTAGCTGGTTAATCCTGTCGCAGTTCACGTGAGCTTGTACCGAGAAAAATGATGATTTATTTTACATTTTAGAACGAGATTGTTTAAACTAAAGCGCACAAACTGTAAATTAGCATGATGTAGTATAAGACTTGTAAAATTTGAGAAAGAAAGAAGTTTTGTTAACGGAGTAATGCAGAATGTAGACCATGTTGTTATCACATCTAGACTGTGGACGGGTATTAGGGAAGCTAGCTTGACCGGCGAATTGTACTTTGTATTCAGGTGTCAGGCGATGCTTGGTTTTGGAGAGGGCCGCCAGGTGCCAGCATCTGTCAAGGCTAAGCAAGTTGAATGTATATTTACGAATGTGTTTTTGAATGCTACAGCTCTCCCCCCCCGAAAGACGGCGTTAGAGTGGAATAGAGAAGGGGCCAGAAGGGCCTCCCGCAAAATTTTGAAAAAGGAGAGAGAGAGTGTGCGTGAAGGGGTAAAAAAAATTTCCTCTCAGACAGGTGTTTTAGACCTCGAGATAAACAAAAAAAACAAACTAAGACTAACATGCATAGCGAGTGCCACATTAACTATATGTAGTTCGACAGAACCGGTCAGTATACCTTCACCAAGATAAACAACAAAGAACAAATACACCAAACTTAACTATTAAGAAGATGGACTCACTATGTCCTCGTCCGAAGACGTTATGGTGACGAAGAAATAGAAGAGTTCATGACGCTCTCTATATTCTCGTCGCATCGATTACACCCGCGAAGTGCTCGATGTTAAGATATGTCTAGATAGGGTAACATGTCAGGTACATGTAGCGGCCATTGCCGTAAAGTGGAACCTCATAGTTGATCAGACTATGGGTTGAAAAGCGTCAAGTCCGGGGAACAGTGAGATATATCACTGGACAAGGAAAATCAATATCTCTTCGCCTGCAAACATCTATACAGAATACGGCACGGAGGGGCTCTAGGAGAGCTCAGCCCACCGATGCCCAAACATACAGATGTGCATTTGGCTTAGAGGAAATACGGCTTGGTTCCGTATTTTATTATGTTCTGCAGTGCACAGAAAGAAGACTACCAGATGACAATTTGTGCGGGCCAAGAAAGATCAGAAAGAAAATTAAATCGTAAAGGAGAAGGTTCTAGAAATTTGTTAATATTTAATTTATATGATGAGGTTTGAGTTGCTCGACGTGTGCTTTTTTAATAAAACGAGGTGAATTGGCGAAAGAAAGCGCAACGGTAACTGGAGTAAGAAAATCAATGATCCGGAAGGGACCTGACCATCGAGGCATCAATTTAGCAGCTCGCTTGTCTATGGCAGAGCTAAGAGGGTGTGTTTTACACCAGACAAGATCGTTGATTTTATACAGATGAGGCTTCCTGAATTTGTTATAGGTCTTTTCGGCCTTTTGGTGCGCTTTCATTATATTGTCTTTGGCCTGGCGCCAAACTTGTGATGGATTAGTATTAGGTTTTGGAAGGAGATCGTGTATGTTCCAGCTGAGACTCAGTGGTGTATTGGGGAGAAAATTAAAAAGAATGCTAAAAGGTGTTGCTTTAAGAGTCTCATGATGTGCGAAATTGAAAGCCAGCTGAAGCCAGCAAAGGGAGTCGTCCCAAGAGGATTGATTTTTGGAGTGATAGGCGATAAGGGCTGCCTTAAGGTTTCGGTTAAGTCTTTCCGCATTATTAGGTTGGGGGTGATAAGGAGATAAAGTTGCATGCTTAATACCGCGAGAAAAACAAAAGTTGCGGAAGACATGTGATACAAAACATTGTGCATTGTCAGAGATTATTATCTTTGGAAAACCGAAATTTTGAAAAATGTTTTGGCTTAAGGCCTTAATTGTACTGTGGGAAGTTGCATCTCTGACAGGCATGAGCCAGGTGAATTTTGAGAACTGGTCAACTGCGACCAGTATCATGTTGTAGCCCTGTTTTGTCCTAGGAAGCTGTCCGACGTAGTCGATATGTAATTTTTCCATGGGACGATTGGGAACCGTTGAGGCAAGGTATCCTAATCTGGAGTTGTGAGTAGGTTTGCTTACAGCACACACCGAACAAGCTCGCACTTTAGAAGTGACATCCTGTTTTAAAGTTGGCCAATAAAAATTCTCCTTTACCTTAAACAAAGTTTTAAGTACTCCAAGATGACCACCCACAACGGAGTCGTGATGATAATTAATCACCAGGTCGACTAAGGACTGAGGTAAATAAATTCTGGTGGGCTTTTCCAGATGATTTTTCAGGCAAAGTACACCTTTACTTAAACAGTACTTCTCTGAAGAGATGTTCTGTTCAAGGTCGGCAATGATATTTTTCAAAATAGGGTCGGCCTTCTGATGAGTCTGGATGTCATGAAAAGCTAGAGGAAAATTTGTGAGGAGACTGGTACACGAAAAGGTGACATTTTCTTCGTTGAAATTTTCCGGTTCAAACATGCGCGAGAGGGAGTCTGCTATGATGTTCTGAGTTCCTCTTATGTGCGCTACCTTAAATTTCAATGAAGTCAACTTGGCAATCCATCGGCCTAATTTACCAAGTTGACGAGGACGTGCTAAAAGCCAAGAAAGGGCTTGGTTGTCGGTTTCTAATAGGAATTCCCGATGTTCTAGATATTGCCTAAATTTCTCTACTCCAAAAACTACTGCTAGGCATTCGGCTTCATATGCAGATGAGGCTTTTCTTTCTGCAGGTGTTAAAGTACGTGAAGCGTACGCTATGGGCTGGCGTGAGCCGTCAATTTCTTGGAGTAGAACTGCTCCAAGGGCCACCGAGCTCGCATCCGTTTGCAGGATGAATGGTTTAGCGAAATCGGCCATCCGGAGAACCGGAGGCTGTGTTATTGCCTCCCGAAGATGTTTAAAAGCTTTCTCTTGTTCAGCTTGCCAAGAGAATTTTTGGCCCTTCCTCCGAAGCAGATTTAGAGGCGCAGCGTGCTCCGCGAAATTTGGAATGAATTTAGCAAAGAAGTTGACCATTCCAATAAATCTGGAAACGGCCTTAGGGTTCTTGGGTTGCGGAAAATTTCTAATTGCCTTTGTTCTAGATGGGTCGATTTGCACGCCACGAGAAGAAACTAGGTGTCCTAAAAAGCTTATCTCATTCACAGCGAAACGGACCTTATCTGGGTTAACAGTCAGGCCAGCCCGCCGCAAACGAGTAAGGACTTCCCGAAGATGTTTTTGATGCTCTTCCCAAGTTTTGGAGTAGATGACTAGGTCATCCAGATAATTAAAAATGAATTTGAATTTGATGTCATGGAAGACCTGATCCAAGAGTCTGGTAAGCACTTGGGCACCAGTACAGAGTCCAAAAGGGACTCGAGTAAACTGATAAAGCATCCAAGGAGTACAAAAGCTGGTAATTTGTTTGGACTTTTGAGACAAAGGGATTTGATGATAAGCTGAATTAAGATCGAAAACTGTGAAATATTTGGCACCGACAAACCAGTTAAAACTTTGATGTAAGTTAGGTAGCGGCACCGCTTCGACGACGATGTTTTGATTGAGCCTCCGATAATCAATCACCATCCTTGTTTTCTTTTCGGGGTGTTGAACCAGAAAAACAGGGGATGCATATGCCGACCGGCTGGGTTCTACTACTCCTGAATCTAACAATTCGTTGATGTGTTCGCGGAGGTATTCCATTTTGGGAGGTGCCAATTGGTATGGAGAACACTTGACCGGAGTGTTGTCCTTCAGTTGAATATCGTATTCAACTAGATGTGTTAAACCTAACCTTTTTGTGAGTACCTGAGGAAAATCATTAATTATTTTTTGAATGGTGTTTTTATCGTTCTTTTGAAGATGACCTAAAGGATCAGGAGCAGTAGATTCAGATGTTGTGGACACTATAGGTTTATACGCAGAATTACTGAAATTACATAGAGGAAAAACAATAGACCTTGAAAATTTAAAATAGAAGTTTTTTGCTGAAAGATCAAGTACCAGTCCCGTTTTAGATATGAAATCTGACCCGAGGATCAGAGGACACGACAACTTATGCGCCACCAGAAAATCCACATTCCAACTACAATGTTCCATTTTAAGATGAAGACGACAAGAGTAGGAAATGGGCAACCTTTTTCCAGAAGCCGTGACACAATCAGCCTTCACCCTGGTTATGGATTTAAATGCCTTGGTGTTTTTTAATTTCTTAAAAAGGGCTTTAGAAATGACGCATCTTACTGAACCGGAGTCCAGCAGAGCCTTAACTTTAATTTGCCCAAAAGCTACTTCCACCAAAGGCAAAAACTGATCGTTCAGACCCCTAGATTTAAGAGAGATATTGTTTTTTTTTTGAAGTTTGCAGTTGGAAAGCTTAGAGCTGGAATAGGTTTGCCTAGGCCTATTCCGTAGAGAGAAGAATTTACAACCCCAGATATAATGACCGGGTATGCCACAATTATAACAAATGGGAGTAAAGTAATTTTGAATTCTATTGCCGAAATTGTTTCTTCTTTGATAGGACATTGAGTTTAAATTTTGAAAAGATGGTTTATTAAAGAAATGTGGTTTCAGGTTATGTTTAAATCCGAAGTGGTTGGTTTTTGAACGGGAGGCTGGCCTGGAGCTACCAACTAGACTCCAAACCTGCCTCCGTTTTTTTGGAGGATATCGCCTTGTTGGAGGCCGGTTCCGACATTCCGGGCTTCTATGTCCCGGCTGTCCGCAACTGTAACAGACCACGGGTCTCGTAGGTCTAAACTCAGGACTTGTAACTTCGGGTCTCTTTAATGGAGCCCTTTGCCTGTCAGTATACATTACATTGTTGACATGTGCACAGAGTCTATCTAAGTCTGCAAAGTTTTTAGGTTTGGCAACAAAGACTAGGCAGTTGCGGACTTCCGGAGACAGTCCCTCCAGAATGACGTCCGTGACCTCCAATTCGGACTTATCTAAATTTAAAGTTTCTGCAGCTTCTTTAATTTGATTAACAAAAATGTGCACCGCCTCGTTAGTCTTCTGGGGCCTATAAAATAACTCCTGCACTAGAGAAGCCAACCTTTTCGAAGGTATGAAGAGACTTAAGGCCTCTTTGTGAAAAGTCTTAAATGTCTGATGTCTAATCAGACATGAATTTAAAGGGCCCTGAGCATAGGGCATCAGAACATTATTAATGTTTAAAGCTACGTCCGGGTAAGTTTTGACTATTTTTAAAGAAATTTTAAAAAAATTTAATAATTTGTCAAGGTCGAACCCATCTGTCTGAGGAATTGTCTTAATTATTTGTTCGGCAGGATGACTTAATTTTCCGTATAAGGAAATGTATGGACAGCCTTTCGAACTGCTAGGAGTGGTTTGCTGAGGATCGAAAGCTTTAAATTTTTCTTCGAGTGTTGCAAAATTGTTCTGTAGTTCGGCCAGATCCCGTGGCACGTTGTTATCTGCAACTTTTAGTTGCTCAGTTTGCACCCGAGTTAGGAAATCTAGTCGTCTTCCGAACGCATTCATCCGCGCGCGAAAACGATGTATTCTGTAACCCTTTTCTGGATCTAAGTTCTCCAGGTCATCCTGTAAGATAAATAAGGAGTTTTGCGCTAGCGATATCTGCTGCAAAAGGATCTCTTCGGTGAAATTTCCGAATTCGGGCTCAACGCTATTCTGTAAAAGGGACCTAAGAGAGGTTCGCATTTCTGCTATTGTGTCTTGCTCACCACCTCTAGCCACGACTTCGAAGGTGAGTTCAGTTCTTTTTAGGTCATTTACCAAACCCAGCAAGTTTACTGCCATTTTAACTATTGCTGATAAAATAAAAAAAAATAAACCAAGTAATTTAAAAAAAAAAATTTCTTTTAAGATGATGCAAAAAGGTGAAAGAGCCAGAGAATGACTCAAGAATTATATGTAGTGTAGTTGTTGTGTATATGTGTGTGTGTAAGTATGAATTAATACAGACAAGCGAAAGAAAACTCGAGAAAATTTTTGAAGGAGATTTTGAATTTTTTTTGTTTTTTTTTGTTTTTAACTATTTTTGGATTTTATTATTTATTTAAATTTTTTTTTTGGATTCCCGAATGAGCCCGCTGTCTGGATCAAATTCAGTGAATGACTAGTGTGCAGTGTATGTAAATATATATATATATATAAAAAAAAATATTTAAGCAGACAAAATAATAATAAAAAAAAAATTTTATCAAAATTGGTTTAGAAGTTTTTGTGTAAGTGTTTATAAAAATAAATAAATAATAAAAAAGAGACTATAGATTTATAGAGATTTAAATATTTAAACTAAATAAAAAAAATTTCATCAGCAACAGTTGTGCAGTATTTGAAAAAGCTGCAAAACATAAAAATGAGCCTTGTTTAACAAAGAAAATTTTGAATTTAAATTTAGATAGTTCCAATGCAAAATTTTGAAAATTAACTAGGGTTCCAGAATTTAAAATTAACCACGCTATAATCTAGAGATAACCACACTAGAATTTAATTTAACCACGCTCTGCTACCAGAAACATGTTACCAGGGGACTTAAATTTAATAAAGGCGGAACCAAAATGGTAACAATGTTTGAAAAGAAAGATAAAAAAAGACAAAGACAAGTTTAATAATTAACAAGGCTCAAGTTTATTGAAAACAGAAAGAAATTTCGACGGTTCAGACTTTGTCATTTACAACAAAAGACATCCTGACACAAATCATCAGTAAAAAAAAAACTTATGATTAACAAGATCATAAATTGTAAAAAGTTATAAGCCCTTAATTGTAACATATAATAATTTAGATAAAAAAAATTAATCAACAGATTCTAAAAATTTATCCCCCCTTTTAGTATATATATATATTTATAGTTACAAAAATTTAACAATAAAAAAAAAAACAATGAGCACAGCTTAATAATTCACAGAATTATAATTAATCAAAAAAAGAATTATACGCCCTTAATGTAAAAGTATAATAATTTAAAAAAAAAATTAATCAAAAGATTCAAAAAACTTATCCCCCCCCTTTTTAGTTTATAAGATGATAGTTTCTTTTTAAACAGTTACAGAATTTAACAAAATATAAACGAGCTTGATATTTTAAGTTCAAAAAAGATCATATCTATAGTTAAGATGTTTATCACTAAACTAAAGTTACATAATATAATTGGTTTGAAAATTTCTTAAAAACTATATTGGCCAATAAATTTATATATTTAAAAAAGAAAAGAATTTAGAAGTTTGAAATTTTGTTAATTGACGTCAATTATTTTAATTTAGAAACTAACCTCTTGGAGGTTGTTAGGACCGAAAATTGCATGCAGGCTCCACCCAAGAAATTGTTATATAATTTATAAATAATTACACAAGTCTACATCTAGAAAATAGTTTTAAGGAACACATATTTGCGGAAGTAAATTTAGGCACATATACAATATGAGTTAGTTAAAGTTCTGTAAAGTCAGCTGTAAAAAAAGGACATCACTTTTATGCACTTGAAAATCTGAAGTTATGTTATACAAAAACGTGTTTTGCCAACAGGACGAAACTTGTTAGGATGTTTCGCTGGTTTGCGCAATGTGAGACAAGAATTTCTCTATTTCTCCTATTTCTTCTACCAGCATATTAGCTGGTTAATCCTGTCGCAGTTCACGTGAGCTTGTACCGAGAAAAATGATGATTTATTTTACATTTTAGAACGAGATTGTTTAAACTAAAGCGCACAAACTGTAAATTAGCATGATGTAGTATAAGACTTGTAAAATTTGAGAAAGAAAGAAGTTTTGTTAACGGAGTAATGCAGAATGTAGACCATGTTGTTATCACATCTAGACTGTGGACGGGTATTAGGGAAGCTAGCTTGACCGGCGAATTGTACTTTGTATTCAGGTGTCAGGCGATGCTTGGTTTTGGAGAGGGCCGCCAGGTGCCAGCATCTGTCAAGGCTAAGCAAGTTGAATGTATATTTACGAATGTGTTTTTGAATGCTACATCCATATGCTATTAATAAATTTATCTTTCAAGTCGTTGTAGAATTCTAAAAGATAACGATGGCGGATAACCAATCCGGAAATAGTTTATTATTAGAATACAAAACCTTTTGATTTTGTTTTAAGAATTTATATTATAAGCCGTTCTTTTTAGAGCTATTAAAAATAATAATTTGAACTACTGAAATTTTAAGTTAATTACTCAACACTTTTTAATAAATTTAAACTTTTCGTTGTCTGTATAATGTCAAGATGATTTAAAATAACAAATAATGTAGATATGAATGACCGGTTACCACATATACGCTTTTCTTTTTTAAAGCTTGTGACGATATTCGCCCCCTTTCCATTCAAGTTTTTATTTTACATCTATGTGTGGGAGGTCGTATACTTCCCCCCCCCCCGGATATAAAGCATTCTGATATCTTGGTAAGTTTTTCAAACCACTGGACATTGGCAGTTAAGTTGCATATTAAGTGTCATATCTCGTGGTGGCTATTTCCCCCCAAAATGATCTTTTTGTATGAATCTAGTGACACCGAAGTAATTTATAATTTGCGCATTCCTGTATTATATTAAAAGAGTTGTTAATTATGAACTTCTAACCTAATCACGGCCTACTAAATCTCGTATTCGGTTTGACCACCATTTTCCTAAATTAGTATTTAAATTGTTAATTTTATTTGTGTGAACCTCATTAGGAGCTGGCTTATATAGATTTCATAGCTGTGCTATGAAGCGATTTTATAAAAATTAACCCCCCCCCCTCACTTAATATTTGAAAAATACTACGATAATCCCATCAACAGTCAGGATACTTTTGACTTTTTTTAAATTTTCTCACAAACAGTAATTTTCAGGTATGGGCAGTATATTACACAATGGTTTAGGTCTTCAAATTTCCTTAAAATTTAAATATGGCTACGTACGATCCCGAGGGAACTTAGCTGGTTCCACACCTTTTTTCCACATAGTCTTGTGTTAGATTTCTCTCCAACTTTTCTATCTGTCTCTTTTGAACAACTCTTGTTCTTTTCCAACCCAGACAATATTAGAGAATTCAAGGCCTTTATTTCACGTTATTTTCTTCTGTTTTTGTTTATAAGGCGATGATGACAGATATGATTTTGCCTTTAAACAACAAGAACAAATAAATACAGTGATTTTCATCCACCATAATAGAAACCATAGACATAATTTCGGAAATTGCAATAAAAATTCTTTAAGCCGTTTCTGCGATATCCCATCTTAATAGACAATACTTTATGTGAAATGGAATTTGATTTCAATAACATTTGTGTATAATTAAAACTAATTTGACATTCAAAATGTTCGATCTAAGCTTATATTTAATTTCTGTCAATATATTGTGATCCTAGAATTTTTACATTTCTGATAAATTTGTTTTAACTTAAGCGAAATGAAACCATTAAATGGCTTTGTGTCTACGTACAAAAATGTTCATAGTAACTCTATAAATTTATTAACTCATATTTGGTAATAAATGAATTAGTTTAACTATTAATTTGTCAAAAAGTAAAAAAGCCAATTTTCAAAATTGAATAATCTCTAAAATGTTAGGGAATTGTTTATCACCTCATAGAAAATTTATTTTTGTAAATTAGCTAAAACTAATCGTAGATATACAATTAATGATAAAGTGGTCTCATTCATAGAAAGCTGTCAGATATTTCCCTTAATCTTCTACTTTTTCCCTGCTAGTGCCAAACTGCTGGCTAAAGTGTTAAAAGGTTAGTCTCAATTTAAGGAAGTTTCATACTCCAATTTTTCCATACTGTTAAACCTTACAATATTGTAACCTTAACAATTCCTTGCTACAGTATTGTACACAATTCAATTTCAAAATTTCAAATTGTGATTATTAGGAATCTAAAATACGGTTTCGTGCTTATAACAATTACCAAACAGATGGTAATTTATTTTCTCTATTTCCATTTGTATTTTACAAAATGCAAGACCAAATATCTTTTGCAAACAAAGCTAAGTCAGAGTTTATGTGTTATTCAGTATCTACAACAGCTCACTATCTATAACTACTGTTTGAAGTTTCAGTTCAATCCCAACGTGTTTATTTGTAGCACGTAACAAACTAGTGTCAACATGGAAATCAGGGCAGTGTGACTATAGATAAGTTAGAAATGTTAGAAATATTTCTGCTCTATATTAAATAAATATATTACAAACAAATAATAACATTGTTATTTCTACTAACTAAATTAGTCTCCACAAAGTAATAATTAAATTTAAATGTATATATATTTTAATATGAATTACTGCAAAAATCATATTTATTTATTTCTTAAATAGAGAATAATTTAAAGTTAAGCGGTGGAATTTATAATTTATTTTTATTAAAACAAACAAAAAACTATTATGTTGTATGTATTTTAAAAAATAAATAATTATCTAATCCAATGTAAATTTTTGATACATAATTTTTATAAAGTAACACATTTTACGATCTTAAAACCAAATCAGATAGCGATTTTTGTTGTCAAAATTGGCCAAACTTTTTATTAGCAGACGTGTTATTTTCAACCAAACGCATTAGGGAAACTTGAGAACATTTAAACGCCAATTAGACTAAATTCAATACAGCTCTTAGAACGGTGTACCTTAAATTAATCAATTTAAGTCGAGGCGGTGAAGACCGTCAGATTGATGTATTTAATTCGTTATCCCGCATTTTTTCGCTCAGTTTTGGATTTATACCGTTTCTTATTAGTCTTACTGGCATTAAGACTATTTAATTTATTTAAAATATTCTCAAAATAGATTAGTTATTTATATTAACCGGTTTATATTTATAAACGTTAATATTCGTTAACGTTAAGTCTGTTTAGACTTAATACTTAAATTTGCTATTAATACACAGTTTGATCTCCTGTTGGTTTTTAGGATCAGAATTTTACTTTAAACAACGTTGACCAATTACTCAATTATTTTCAGTATTTAAAGTTCTCAAAAAATATTCCAACTAAATTATTAAAATCTACTTAAATTCGCTATGTATAAAGGCCTCCTTGTAAAGTTATTATTTAGGGTATAACAGCTGTAAACATATTGTCTAGCTATTTGCTAGGTTCCATAGATTTCACAAGAATAAAATTGGTGAGTGTACCTCTGAAGATGATAGCAGAGCTATCGAAATGTACATAAGGTAATAAAAACGCATTATACAGTTTTGCGTAGTTGTGTTAATTTGTGGTTTGGGGTTCCTTGTTCAAGAATAAAATTGATATTTTGTTAACTAACTTATCTAAAAATAACCGAAATAAATCAAGTTTTATGACGTTATTTCTCCATATCTAGAATATTGATAATGATTTAATACCCCTTTGTATTTAATTCGTTAATCCCGCTATTTTTAATCAGTTTTACTATTTCTAAAAATAGATTAGTTATTTATATTAACATTTTTAGATTTATAAACGTTAATATTGTAGGAAACTGTTTAGACTTAATACTTAAATTTAAATATTTATACACAGTTTGACAAGTATGATCTCCTGTAGACTTTTAAAACTTCAGCATTATATTTTTAAATAACTTTGAATAGTTACTCTATTTTGCTCAGTGTTTAAAGTTTTCAAAAAAGATTCCAGCTAAAGTATTCAAATCCGCTTAAATTCGCAATATGTAAAGGCCTCCTGGTAATGTTAATTTTTTTAAGGTATAACATATTAACTAGCTATTTGGCTAGTTTCCATAGTTTTTAGAAGAATAAAATTGTTATTTTGTTAACTGGATTTAAAAAAGGTTAATAAGTTGTATGCCCTTTTTTTTGCATAGCTACAAAATTGATATTTTTTAACAACATATTAACTACCAAAAATTGGATAAAAAGTAAAGACGTATTTAGGAAATTATTACATAAAATAGGACTAAAACTAATTTTTGTATATACAACTGCATATGACTTTGTCGATAGTAGCCATTATTTGAGACTTATTTTTAAAGGCGAATGTAGGGCCAAATTGCCCGACTATTGTTGTAGAACACAGACAATTGATTACGTCTGGCTAATACATAGAGTATCAACTGAAACTTTACAATACACATATATTGAGTAAATTACGACTGTGTTATGAACACGACATTGTGCTGTATCACAACTCAATTACCACATCAGTATGCTCCAATAATACTAATATATCCTGAAACAATAATATATTGGTATATCACGATAAAATGTTCACGTTATTGGTTTTTTAAAATTTTTTTATTTAGAAGTTTGAGAAATATTAAATATATATAGTATATAATTCAAAAACCACTAATTACACATGTTGACGAAACCTACTATAAATAACATACTTTTTAAACTAGGGGTATTTCATAAAATAGCGTTTTATTTCACTAAATAATTAAGCAATTAATTAGTTGAAATCTAACGCTAAAACTTTCAGTATCATTTACCGTTGGAACTTGATGATATAATTATATTAATCAGTAACATTCACTGATTCATTTATAGCTAGGTTTGTGAAGCATGTCGTAATTTGTAATAATTATAGTATTATGATTGATACCTTGGGATATTTCGATTTACTATTAGAATTGGGAATAATTTTCCTATTTTCTCCCAATGTTGTGTTTGATGATATAAAACATCTATTTCATTGTTAAATGTCCTGTTGTGAACCTAAAGTACAATTCAGGATTTTACAGGTGAATGGGATATTTCAAGAATATGGAGCTTTATCAGGCTTTTAAACTTCAGAGAGTAGGAAATTAAAGAAGAAAATAAAGAACAGGATCAAATACACATTTCTATAATACTTACCGGCTTTAGCCGTATATGAATGCAAACAGATAATGTCCAAATTCTCTATAGCTGATATTAAAAACAATGTGTAGCATTCTGCTGTTCGTATGGTTGTGTTCTCAACTCTTGCTAATATAAACGTAACTAAAGATTTGTAAGGGGCTTATAACAATAGTATTTTAGTTATACCGAAAGATAGCTGTAGACTATCTAATTAAAGGTAGATTCAATTATATAATAACTAAGGCTGAAGTCACATTAGTCACACTAAACAAGTATATTATGATTTACAAAATATTCTGTCATCTAGTTGGAAGTTGTGTAACGTCCTTCAGACAACAAATAAAATCTGCTCCTTACTTATCGATAAATCAACATTCTAATTCCGATATTGCCTCCGGGTCATGATACCGCCGTGTGCTGAGACCTGGCGGGGAATATCATAATCCACAATCACATGATCGTTGCACTCTGTACTCTCGAACAACCGCTAGCAGGTAGTCGCTTCTGAATCACATTATTAAGCAGCAGTTTTTTTTTAACATGAAAGTTCCGAAATAGCAAAAGTGCATCATGTCAGTAATAATACAGTATTCTTTCTTCTAAATTCTAAAAATGTGTTACAGTTAAATAATGCCGCTATTTATTCAGTGATTTTTGTTTTCTACATGTAATTTTCATCTCACAATGACCTTCAGGCACATGTCAGGCTTCTAAGCATTTTACAACAAGTTCCAGGTATTCGAAATTAAAATTGACCATAATATAACTCTGTTAATATTTTAAGTTTTAATTACTGATATATGTTTTGTTCAGAAATAATTTAACTAGGATTATTTTCCTTTTAATTGTTCAGTAATTTATTGAAAGCTAATGTCTTGTAAAAAAAATAGAATAACCTTCTTTCATTTAAAAACCATTTACAAAATCAAATTATAAATTTAAATAGTCATAAAATCAAAGAATTAACTAGTCAAATGTTTTTCTTAATTAGAATCTTTTGTTTTCTAAATTTCCTAGCAGATGTTACAATTCTTTATCTCAAAGATCGAGATATATTAGATTCTTTATTAATATAAAAAAAACTAATTTATAATCTTTTTTGGACATTTTGTAATTCTGATAATTTCCTTTTCATTTTAATTAAATTAAAAATCATTTTTCATTACAAAGACTTGTCGAACAACCTGTATGAGTTTGTCTAAATCTCTTTTTAACTTGCTTTTTGCTTAGCAAAAGCTGGTCCGAGATTGCTCCGAGATTGCAATTCCAGACAGGTTCAAACTTAGTTTCAACATTCTCTAAGTGCACCACATCATCACGTATATATGTATAAAAGGAAATATAAACTTTAAAAAAAAAATGACAGTTGTTAATAAAAGGAACTTTGGTTGTGAAATTATTCTTTAATGAAAAATAACAAATTTTGTTCAAGAAACAAAACTCTGTATGATAATGTGTCTTCATTTCTTTTTTTTTAATCTGTAAAATAATGTGTACTAATTTAAAATCAAAATAATATTGGATGGGGCTGCATGCAAAATATTTCGGCCTTCACGACCCCAAAGGGGTTATTTTTCAAAATTAAAATCATATTGACGTCAATAGATTAAAACAATTTTTTTTTTTTTTTTATATATATATTTGTCTTTTTTTTAAATAGAAAAGGTATGTGATCTAGCTAGTTTTAAAAATGTATCTATATATATATATATATATATATATATATATATATATATATATATATATATAGTAGTAAACTAAGAATTTGATAATACAAAATCTTGTTAACGGTAATACACAATTTCGACCTTTTTTTTATATCTAAAAATTTAAATTCTTTATATAAATTCTTTTTTAAGCTGAAATCTAAATTTTGTAATTTTCTTTTAAAAGACCAAGAAATATGAAATGTTGTTATAAGTATTTTTGTAAATGGTCAAATTTAATTCAAAGAATTTAAGCTAAATAAATTTTAGCACTTGTTAGTGAAATTTGTTTTCCTTTTTCTTTTTTTTTTTAAACATGTTTACCAGTAGGTTCCATAATCATTAATTTTCAGTCGCCTGGTAACAGTTGGTTTTCACTATATTTTAGATTCTTATGCAAGTATTATAAAATCTCTAAAATCTTTTAGTTTATTGGCAGATCAGATAAGAAACTTTGAGTTAAATTCTCCTCCCCCCCCCTACCATTACCCCTCTACCTTTGTGAAGTTATAATATGTTTTAATGAGTTCTTTTTAATTAATAAAATAGTTTAAAATTATTAAATGTGTAATCTTTTTTTTTTTACTGAGGATAGTGTTTTTTTACATTTAGTTTAAAATCACGATTAAATAGTTTTATACCCAAAATAATATTAATTGGATGTTTTATTATAGGCTTCATTGTTATAAAAAGTTGCATTACATAACTTAGGGCCACCATTTTTGTTGCTTTTGAAAAAACCAAAGACGGACTTTAAAATGAGTTTGTGCTTGACTGAAGCTTTAAAATGACAACACAATTGCATACTTGAAAAAACTTCTTTTTTTTGCTTCTTACATACTTATTTTTGAAATTTAAAAATCTAAATAAATTGTTAAAATAGCACTTGTGTTAAATCATTTTTTAATTAAAACTAATGATCAATTGCGTTATTAAATAAAAAAACAATGGCGGCCTTCGAAACAACCGCTTAGAATCAAAGATCTCTAAAAACTAAAACAAAAGTTCAAATTTTCTTTTTTCAGTCTGCGTCAGGTGTATACGTTCTATCTCCACTCACAATTTTTCAGCTTTCTCTACTTTTCCATTTAGTGCAAATATTAAGATAGGAATCCTTATTGATCCCAATTCATACATTTTACACGATAATATTCATTATTGTTCGGTGTTTCGTCCATATTATGAGCCTTGCTTTTAACCATTTTTGATACAATATGTATACGTCATAACAAACACCTTGTAATATACGCTATCAAGTAAAATTATTTATTTAAACAATTTTTAATACTTAGGCTAAATTTTATACTCACGAATACCCAATACTTACATTTTTAATGTTTTAGGACATAAGTATGATACCAAAGAACTTATGTAGAAAATAATTTTATTAATAAAAATAATTTTAACAATTTAGTTTTGACTCATGTTAATTTGACCCAATTGAACAAACTTTAGACCTTTTTACAACACAAATGATGGTAAAACAATGTTCATATTTTTCTATGTAGGCAACTTTCATAACCATAGTTAAGTCCATTATTAAATATTTTAAAACTTTACGTCATGTGTATTCAAGTTTGACAATATCTTCATATTTGAATAATCTGAGCTTTCGTAAAATAGGTAACAAATTGATTTTTTTTATTCAACATAATGTAATAATAATGGTTATAAAGGTTTGCTAGTAATAATTAAATAATCTTTTTTTTAGAAATAATTCTAGATATCTTTCTGAACTAAGTACAACCTTAAATAAAATATTTCTTTATTGATTACATGAATGATAAATTCAATGGAATTATTAAAATATCCAATACATTCGAATAGACACTAAAGCTCATTAAGTAACTCGGACTTGGTAATTCATCAAGTATCCTGGGTACTGGGCATGGCTCAATACAGTACTCAAACGATTGTAGTTGGAGAGGTGGGGTAAATTATTTAACACAAACGAACATGTATATGCGGTTGTTTGTCACCAACCCCTAAATTTTAGTTTGGATTACATATATTTACAATAGATTAATGTAATTTCTACTACGATGTGATGTTATAAATAAATGATGTCATCAAGAACCTAAGCATAATTATTAAATTTAATGTAACTTACTTTGTTCAACACAATAACGTATAATTTGTATAATTTCATATTTTTAAGTAATGGCTTTAATAAAAATTAATTTATAAAAATACAAAGTTTCATATTCCGTTCAATGCATATATAGATCGAATTTCATACTTTGTAGAAATCTGTGACTACGACGTTTACATATAAAACATCTACAGTACAATAATTATTTTCTAACAAACTATTTTTAAATATTTTACAGACATGTAGCCATACTTAAACAAAAATTCTGTAAGCCACCATAAGCCATAATGTAACCTAAGTCATACACATTGACAGATAGATTGATAATGTTAAAACGATAAGGTATAAAAACATATTTGAGTTAATTACATCTCTTTCTGAAACTTTTTTTCACGAATTTCAACTCTCTCGCTTTACCTACCACCCATATTCTGTAGCTTATAATTGGAAAAATGTGAACACACGTACTTTATTGTATTCCCTGAAAATAAGTGTTGTTTAAAAATATTTCAATAAAATCCATTATCTCACACTCCAGCTTTAAATATCTATGCAAATCTGTTGGTGGTTTGGTTCTTGCAACCAAATCATAGGCCTCCAACAAATAACAATTTCAGCCACGGTCAGATTTAAGAAAATCACATAAATATTTTCTGATTTAAATCGAAACTTTTATTTAAAATATATACAACATGTACAATATTTATAACATCTACAAAGTTTACTTAGTCCGACGAATGAAATGATTGAAATGATTGAAATAATTGACCCATTTACAATATGTGTAAAATTTACTTCGTTCAACGAATGGATTGATTTCAAATAAGTGACCTATTTACAATATCTATAAAGTTTGTTGGGTCAAAAAATAAATAGATTATAAATAAGTGAACTATTTACAATATCTGAAAAGTTTACTTAGTCCATCGAATATTGTTGATTGCAAATAAGTGAATTATTTATAATATCTATAAACATTACTTCTTCAAACGAATTGAATTTAAATAGATAGTGCGTATACCATGTTCTACTCATGTGTCAATGATTTGTCATTAATATTCCTTCTACTGTTAGATTACTCAGGCTAAAATCGACATTAGTTTTTTAAAAAATTATTGTTGGAGATGGAACGTTAAATGATTAACACTTATTAAATCATACAAAATATTGTGTACTTTTGATTTGATATATAAATATCTAACTCATATTCCGAATTAAAAATGATGATTTAACTCTACAGTAAATTCATATTCATGAAAACTTTACACTGTTTACATTAAACATCCGCCACATGGCGTGTTTATTACAGAACTTACTATATTATGTTACTGTATAATATAAAACAATTTCTTTCGTAATTTAAATTCTATAATCAGGTTTTTAATAATTATAACGATACTTCGAAAAGTCTAAAGTGAAAGTTAAATCTGTTTGGAAATATCTGTTTTTTAGATAATAATAATAATTAATAAGTAACTATAAATAGTAACTAGTGAACTAGAAATGGACGATACAGGCAATTTATAATGAAAAGTCTGCAACTATTAAGAGTATTGAACACGGACAAAGCAGAAAATCAACCATCTGTATTTTACAAGTCCAACCATTAACACGTTATTTTTTTTTTAGATTAATGATGAATAAAATAAAAACAACAAAAATGTATAACATATTGATATAGGTAGTTGTAAATATTTAGCAACGTCTTTTACTAATTCATTTAAAGTTAAATGACAATTAAAAGACAACTGACTATGAAAGTTACTGAAGTTTATAGGAGATCCGGAGAACAGTATTTATCGTCTCTACTGTGCAACTGGTTATCGTGAATATCTTTCTCCAGTTGTTACACCAAGTAGCCCGAGATTCAAATTTTGTTTTGATATTCTGTAAAAGCTCAAAATCATTCAAAAAGTTGGTAAAGTTTTCCCCATATAATAAAAACACGGTAAAAAAACTTGTTTTGTTATATATGTTGGTAATACTCGATATTTCCATAACTTCCAAGCTCACGTCAAATATTCCAACTAATTGTTTTGATTGTTTTAAGCTCTACTGGAATTAGCCACATAATTTAAATAGGAAAGTAATTAGGAAAATATATTATTAAAGAATATTACAAAACACATAATTATAATCCTAAACAAAAAACGTATTTGAACTGAAAACTTACAGATTCATAAGTTTACTTCTATAATTATTTGAATATAATATTTACAGTAATTGTAATTTGAGTGTTTTAATTCAAAAAGCTAAGTATACGATTAGTAATTGAACTTCCTATATTTGCAGTGGCATTACTTTTTAAATTGTATTTATTAGTATAACATTCTGCTTAAGTTATGTATGATTACTTAAAATACTATATCATTGTCAGAGGGTTGCTTTTTCGACAATTTCAATTCAAGTATTATTATATAACAAATTTTAACTCTTTGTCACGAATCTGGTTGTGTTTCACATACATAATATTTCTGAAGAATTCTGATTTGAGTCGTCTACACTAAATTAATCAAGTTTGGTCCATATTTTAAAAATGCGAGCACAACAAATATTTAATACGGTTGTGCGAGTAGTATAACACACACTAAGCAATTAGAAGTTGTAATATGTACTTGTGAGTCTATATTACAGTTAAATTGCTCACCAGGAATGAGGCTACGACACAAGAGAAGGCATTATTAATTATATTCAAAGATATACTGCAAAGTACCTCGTTAGGGTCGAATATTAGAAACGTAGAATGGGTTCAAAAAAAAGAGAAAGAAGGCTATTTAAAGAGTTGGAATTACTTACGGAGATGCTAACATATTATTTTTCTAAACTTTGATTATATCTTGTAATAATTTGTCAAAACTTATAAAGTCCACTAAATGAATTTCTACTCGCATTAGTGGTAAAGAAAGAAGAAATGAATTTCTTTACAATTAACAGAGTTCACTTGTAGATAATGCACGACTGCTTTAAATATCATATTTTATATTAGACCCTCTAATTTTAAAAAATACAACTTCATTGTTTTAAAAACTAAATTCTCTTCATAAAGTGTTAAATTACTGCAAATTAAGTTCTAATATGTAAACATTGAATAAATTTAATTTAATGAGTTGAAAATACGTCAAGTGGTTTCATAACATTTTATTCAAATGAATTTTACCACTTTAAGTAATAGTTTCGTATAGCTTCAAAAGCTATTTCGGTAATTAAAAAATCAATAAATGTAGGTCAAAATTAAATATTTTTAACGAATGATTACAATTTGATATTTTTTATGTGTATATTGCTTTCTACACAGAGAGTGACTAAAACCATTTAAAACTGTTTTTTATTTTATTTGAATGTATATACTTGTGTATATTAAAGGAAAGCGTCAAATAATAAATATTCTCGGAGAATGTTGTTGGGAAGACCTAATTAAAATAAGTCACATTTTTCTTTGAACCGTTAAGCAGCAACATTTTACTTGCATTCATTAAATGTAGTTTGATTGGATTGAACTTCAGAAAAGTGGGGAGTTCTTAGTAAGGTAAGAGAGAAGACTGGTGAGTACTATGTATGAGTACACTGGTTTTCTTTAAATTAACAATACTTAGAGGGATTTTATTTTCAAGTTGAAAATTTTAGACATATCTCTAAAACGTGTATTTTCTTATGAATCATCCTTATATTAAAATGCAGACTAAATAATACAAATAATCAATGAACAAAGGAGTTTTAATTTATTTGTAGGAATATAATATTTTTCAAATTGTTCGTCTTCTCGTAAGCACAAAACGTTTTAAATATAACAAAACTGAATTACAATCTTTATGACATTTGAAAATATAGTATTTGGCGACATTATAAACCCAATTTTGTATCTAAGATCTAGAATAAAATATGATACTAGATCTAATAACCAGCATACTATGGATTAATCTAATCCGTAACTTGCCCCATTCTAAAAATGGCTAAACATAGTTCAATCAATTCCACTTATAACACGCAACAGATGATTTTTCATGGTTATAAAATAATTCACACTATTTTAAAACAAGATTCGAATAATTTACTCCACCTATTTATTCAAGAAGCTGGTTGAATATTATAGTTCATTTGTAATAGGGAAAATTGCAATTTCTGAGTTGACAATAATTTGAAATAAACTACAAAAACACAACAAAAAATAATATTATTTGGATTTCCCATTTAATAAGAGGAAGCACGCAATTTATTTCTTATCAACGTTCATTCGGATGATATGCATTCACTCATGTCACCATATTAAGTTTTCTATCTAATCCTTAAATGTTTCCATGTCACACGTAGCATGTAAATTTAAATCCACGTCCTTGTATTAAGTTCAATTAAAATTCAGTCAAAGTCACCAGAAAGTTTAACATTTCTGAAGCTTCCATGAACCTGTTGCATGTTGTAAACAAACATTTTTATAATTGGATATAAGGGATACTATTATTAAACTACACTAGATACAGAAATGGCTGAGTGAATGTATAGCCTCTAAATTAGCTTCATTTACGAAGAACTTTTTGTTGTTGTGAAATACAAAGAAGTGAATCGCAACAGTTAGATACTAGATTTCACTACCTAGTATATATGAAAATATTTATCTAAATAACGATGTACAGTGAATAGAAACACCAAGTGTAAAAGGAACTAAGAAAATATTACACTTATCAGAGCTTCTGTTTAAAAGAATAAAAACAATATATTACACTGGAACTTGAACACGTTGTTCTGGACAGAAACTTGTGTCGACTCTAAGCTGACAAGATGCTGAAGTAAATAATAAATATAAGTTATGTTTTCTGAGTAAATAGAAATATACAGGCTTTAAATTGTTGCTTTCTTAAAAGATTTTTATCCGTTTGTTTGTCATAAATATATTTAATTAAGGATCTTATATATAAAAATATTCAATACATTTCTCATTAGATAAAACATATTCAATTAGTTGTATCCCACGTAGAACTTGAATACAAAATTTATAATATAATGCACACTAGCTCTATAGGCTAATTTTTAAAACCATGCCTTTCTTTTATTACATCAGCTTATGTAAATCGTACTCCAGCATTAACTATCAAATGTAATATTCTTCATTCCACAAGATACATGGTTTTACGTAAACAAATAACATTTATAATTCCAGCAATACACTCAGATATATTTTCCTATGCTTTTCAATATTAATAATTTTCTTTGGATTATCCTGTTCTCAATCAACGAAACGCAATTTTTTATCCTAACCAAAATTGTTTTGTTTTTGAATAATATTATATCGACATCGCCGTCTTTTTGTGTGGTGTTATAGTTTTGAAGCAAATATTAATTAGTTTGTTTGATTTAACACAAAAATGTATCGCTTTTGGTTCTGTAATTTGACATATATACAAACAGTCTGTCACCACTGAGGCATTCTTAAAGAAAAAAAATAGTGCAAAAAAACACCCTTTAGTCCTTACTCAATTCAAAAATTATCCTGAAGTTAATTTTTTTTTTTTTTTAATATTGATATTTCTAAAAAATCACATTTTTATTTTTATTTTTATTTTCCGTATAGAAACAAAGTAACAGAAGTTATTCTATATTAACTCAACAAAGTGGAGATAGGTAGGGGGCCCAAATTTCGTCCCCAGTCCATTTTTCACCGGATTTGTTGGACGGATAATTCTTTCCACTGACAGGACACTGAGCGTCATCATTATCACTATCCTCATTGTCGGTGGACACGTAATCAATGCCACTGCATTCACTGTCACTTGATTCAGTTTTCTTCTTGGGTGCAGTTCGTTTAATTTTATTAGGCAATGACGACTCAAGTCTCTTACAAGCCTTGATTTGTTGCGGGGTCACAGATGAAGATGAAGAGTTTGTTGATGGATTAGAATTGGTTGCAGGGGTCTTAGGCAATGACGATGAAAGTCTCTTACGAGTAGGAGCATTTTTCTTGGCAAAGGCCTATTGGACGGAGCCCCCCCCCCCCGGCACCATTGGAGCCGTCCACGAAACTGGATGAATTACCACAGAGCTCTTTGAAAATCCGTCCAATAGGCCTGGATCTTCGCTTCTTTATCCCACGCTTTCCTGGGTCATCTGTAAAAATGAAACTACTTAGTTCCTAATTTCGTCTCCTAGACGTTATTAGGAACTATAAGGGGGACGAAATTAGGAACGACCACTTCTCAATATGGCGGCCTCTACAACAACCCACGCTGACAAATTACTTTAAACTAACATATTACTATAAGCTACCATGTACGTATAAAGGAATGAACCAATTATTATTTATGAAATGTGTTTACCCTAATAACAACAAGATGATTCAGAAAAGGTTGCAAGAACTCACCTCTTCTAAAAACAGGAAATCCTTTGTACAGCGGACAAAAACTCAGCAGTATTCACTAAAAGCTCTCAGTAGCCTGAAAAGGTGTGTCTCCTACACGCCGTACCGCTTTTACAGTCTTACCAACCCAACTTGCCGAGAAAGAGAGGGGGACGGAATTAGAGAGCGGGACGAAATTTGGGCCCCCTACCCAACTGATTGTTTGGCTGGCTTTGTTTATGACGAAATTTGTTTTATTAAGATTACGCCTCTCGTTGGTTATTGATATTTATGGTTCTTACATTGACAAAGAAGCTGAAATCAACTATGAAATAATAAATACTATCTCAGAAAGTCACTGCTTCAATTTTTAAACATTGCGCCCTGGTTTACGTCAATCGAAATTTCACGGCGTCACGCGTCGTTGGGGTAGTTGTTCGTAGGGAAGCTCAATAGAAGTGCTCTCTCTCTCTCTCTCTCTCTCTCTCTCTCTCTCTCTCTCTCTCTCTCTCTCTCTCTCTCTCTCTCTCTCTCTCTCTCTCTCTCTCTCTCTCTCTCTCTCTCTCTCTCTCTCTCTCTCTCTCTCTCTCTCTCTCTCTCTCTCTCTCCATATTTCATCTAATTGCGCTATTTATTAATAATTATTACAATGTAATCACAGTCCATGTTATTTACAAGTAGTTTCAGATATCCCGGGGAGTGAATTTCCTGATAAATATTATGTGGGTCAATTGGTCGTGGCAAAACCCATTGTTATTACAGAATTTCGATTAAATATACTTGGAAGTTGTTGTAGATAATTAGTTATTATTTCAATTAGTTGTTCATTATAACTGGTTAGTGATGGGTTAATATAGTTAGGTGCGATATTAATAACTCCTGGAGTTAACATTTCACGTTCAATGTATAACCTTAAAGTTTCCCTGAGTTTATTTACCTACATTAAACATACCAATAGATGCAGTTGGTATTCCGCTTATTGGTTTTTTAATAAATTTTAAACTGTATTGAACAGGTTTCTGAGAGATGTGGCTTGGTTCTGTTGCGTCATGACTCACCAACATGTTCCTACGGTCCTTTCCTGATTGCAGTTTTATTGAAGTAAAATCCAGTGACTTATGTAATATAAAAATATGAATTAAACCAGTGAGAAGATATGTAATGGTAGTACAAATGGTGCCAATTATACCTCTTACTGTATTTTATATAAATTACCGCACAAAAGGTTAGTTTGAAATTAAAGTTGTAAAAAACCGAAATGAAAATCTTTTTTGAGACTTTTAAGGGCAATTTGATCTTGTATGAAAAAAATAATATGAATATTTAAAAAGTTGATAGAAAAGTTCAATTTTAAAATAACTACAAATAGTAAAAGAATTAATGTTTTGTAATTTATACAGCATGTTTATTACTATGAGTACTATAAATAACTATATTCAAGAAAAATTTCCAATGTTAACGTGACATCGTTTTTTTTTTTGTTTTTTTTTTTTTTTTTTTAACGTGACAGTTTTGACACCACTAATCGAAAACTAAATTTAATATATTTGTGACACTTAGAATAATTTCAACATTCTTCAGCATTATGTATTGTTTCCAAACCAAGATTATGGTAATAGACTACTAAATTTGCGAGTGCGAAAAGTACTAATCGAGGTGTTGGAAAAGCAGGTTGGAAAATAAAAGCATGGGAGAAAATTTTCACAGTGGCTATTGGTTTTTCAACCTAGAACTACAACCTATCTAAGCTTGGAACAATTCCATTAACAGGTGTGAAAGTTAATTTTCCAATTTTAATAAATTTTTTGAAATAAATTATAACAAGTCACATAATAGGCCTAGCTAAAAAATCAGCTAAATTCGTACTGAAAGAATTCGTTAGAAGAACATTTTTCCATAATCAAAAAATATATAGATATCCAGAATAAAGTTCTACTGTAGTATTAAATCTATAACAATGGGTTACAAGCACCGAGCAGAAAATCTGTAGTTTTACATTTAACTCTACTTGATTTCGTACCAGGGGGCATATCCTGCATATCAACTGTCGTCTAAAATCAAATAAATGTAATTCACTTCAAATAATAATATAAAAGTGGAAAACAGTTGACAGTTATATTCTAAAATGATTTACAAAGAAGATGTGATAATAAATTTAATCTAAATAAAACAAAATTTTTACCGTTGTAGCTCATAATTTGTGAAATAATATATATAAAAGAACAAATGTAATTATTATCTTCAAACTAATCTAAAAAAATGGACAGAAAATATCAATATAATAGAATAAACGTTTTAATTATTGAATAATTGAATATGTATATGCTGTAGGCCCATGTGGCTTAACCATAGGATGAAGCTGATCCTAGGAAAATTAATTTAGGAAAACCTTTAACTAAGGAATATTAACAATGTGGTACTCAAGAGATTTTTGTAGAGAATAGTATAGTGAACAATTTAATAACAATAAGGCATTATGAACTATAAGTGTTTGAAATTATAAGGAATGCCAGGAATGCTAGGAATTTGTGCAAGGCAGTGTAATCGTATATAACTGTTGAAGTAATGACTGACCTCAAAAAGTGCAATTATTACAAAACAAATTACTTGATTATCTTATTGTTCAAAGCTGGAACAATCACTTATGTTTTAAGACAATTTTTTCGGTAAATTGTAAGAAAATTATATTATGTTGAGAAGTAAAAAAGAAAATAAGTAACAAAAGTAAATTTATTTTTTAAAGAACCAATTGAAAATAATAAAGGAGTAGTCCTAACCCATGAACAATGTACTTCTGAAGTTACTACTAATTCACATGGAAAAATTTATAAATATAAACTAGGTTACGTAATTCTGTATACAAAACGATACAATCCAATTAAAAATTATAAGAAGCAAAGTAATAATTAACTAACAAATATAAAAATACCTTTCCTTTATTCAATTGATAAAGTCATAGATAACGATGTAGGCTTATAAAAAATGTATAAACTAAATTAGTCAAATTTGCAACCTGCATTATATTGCATAAGTGTAATTATTCAGTTTAAAGTTTAACGTAGAATGCATATATTGTTGAAATAAAATCATAATAGTAGACCACGGAAGAAATAAATTTATAACGTTATGAATATAATCAATCCATAACATCAACCTAAAACAATTAAAACCAAGCAAATAATATTCTACGTAGATAATGTCCTCATTAAAGTAATGTCTGTTATTAGGTTGTACACAGAAATTACTACTCAATATGTTCTTTCTGGTTTTAAGAGGTCAGACTATTCTCTTCTGTTATATCTATAAAAAACTGAAAGTTTCTAAAAGCGATTTGAATATGTAATGAAGTTTGCAAGCTTGCAATAGAAGTTCATTTTGCGTATGTATTACTTTAATATAGATATTAAATTATTTAAGGTAATAATTTTGATGTTGTGATTATTTAGATGTTGTGATATTACGCCTTAACTGTTAAACCTTTGACTATCAGTTTCTATTACTTTACTCTATATTATTATCCCATGTGTAATCACTATTTACGAAATGAATGATATGTCTATGATAAATTACTGGAAAACCTTAAAATATATATATATATATATATATATATATATATATATTCCAAATCACTTGAGCTTAGCTCAGTTTAACTATTAGTTGTTAGAAAAGTGTAAAACGGAGGTGAAATTTGGTCCGCCAGGAGTTGGATATATACAAGGGGAAACAATTGGTTTCTACGGACACCAAGGGAGAAATAATTATCATACAAATTATTATTATATACAGCAACTCTCTCTTATTCAGTTTTACCAGAAATACAAATTTTCAAATCAAATAAATGTAAGAACTTGAACCATTAATACCAAAACTTGCAACATAAATTAAAAATTACAAGTCAAACTGAACCCAACCTCTCACAATCGCAACATTGTCAATATCCCCAAGAACATATCATAGTACCCACTATCACTGTTTTCTTCTTCTCCATTACAGGAATTTAATTGTCAGCAACCCCACATCCTTTTACAACTACTTAATCCCTATAAAATATTAATTATTCCAACGTAAATCAATTGAGTTTTCTTTTTAGATATAACGGTAAATACTCGTATATTGCTTAATAAATACAATATCAGAAGCGCAAATAAACATTACATTCTCTATGGCTCAAAAGGTTGACAAACTTCTTCTCAAAATTACGGCAGACCGATCACGAAGTAATAAAGACTAGATTACTTTCCCATCTAAATAATAAAGACTAGGTGGGATTTTCCCACCTAAAATCCCAGAGTCTATCAAAATATCGCTAGCGTTGTTTTGCAATGTACAGTTAATATGATTTTAGGCTATAATAACATACAGCTGTTTTACAGTCTCTACATACTCCATAATAATTTACAAACGTTATTTAAACATCTTTCCTCCTAAACAATGAATTCAAATCCATAAAATAGTTACACTGCATTAAAACTTGTAATTTTTTCCTGAGATTTACATTTCCCCTGTTGAACCCCTTAAATTTCCGAAAACCAATGTTTATTTTCAAATTCAAATATTTTATTTCCATATATTTCACAATAATTTTGTTCTAACTCGAAGCATATCAAATATAAAATATTTCATCACATGAGTGCACTAAAATTATTATTATTAGAAACAAGAACCAGACCCCTGCCAAACAAAAACTTGGCACAGCGAATCTAATTATAGACAACGTTAGCATGAGGTGCTACGAAATAATTAGATCACTATCCTCCTCCAACGGTTTCCTTACGATAAAAACGGATCATGTTGATGATGTATTTAAACCGTGTTTAACAGAACAATAGGCACAATTTAAATTATAATTAAAACTGAAGAAGAAGTTGTAACGTTTTATATTTTAAAATATTATAATTAGATAATGCAAACTGTAAAATATTCTACATACTCGTATAAGTCTTTATAGTTTATTTTATTTCAAATAGCACCCCCTTAAAACTGGAAGTTTCTTAATCTATTATTTTACATATCTAAAACCTACGAGATTCTATTCCTTTCACCCAAAATATGTAGTATAGGGAATGTTATATGATGGATCTAAAACTCGATGTCGCATTTTTTTTTTACGGATATATCCTTTTCTGAGGTACCCTGATTCCAATAAAGTGGCTTTTGGAATGATGTATGTCTATCGTCGCTTATATAGGATAGCTCTACAGCAAAAACACGTGATTCAATTTAATATAATTTGGTATCTGTGTATATTATTTTAGTCATATCTCGGGACATATTTTTTTTATTATATATATTTTTTTTTTTATAGATAACACACATAAAAGTATTGTTCATCATTTCTCCAAACATTTTAGTTCGTAATATCGGAATGAGGAGTTATAAAATTCTCAATTTCTCAAAATTGACTTTTCAAACGAAATGTAAAAATGAATGACTCAAAACCTGTATGCAAAATCTCAAGTTAAATATATTACGATTCACAATATGTCTTAAGAAATAATAAACAACTTCTATTATTAAAAATTTGATTTTGATTGAATACGACAGGGCGAGTGGTACATACAAAGCAAGTTTGGGTTCTTATTTAAATGTATAAAGACTATTTTATAAGAAGGTGTCCGTGGTTTATTTACACTTTTTGATTGACAACTTCCGATATGACATTTTCGGTGGAGATTAATTTGGTTTTTAGGGATAAGTGAGTGGGAAGGTTTATTCACTATTTATTAAAGATCAAATGCCTCGTGCTAAGTAACAATTATTACCAACTATAATCTAAGAAACAATAGTGAAGTTATACT